>JABUQX010105414.1:5000-7500 GCA_015478945.1 Trachelipus rathkii
ATATATATATATATATATACTATATATATATATATATATATACATATATTCACGAACCACATATACGATGTTTCTTCATTTCTTTCATATATATATATATATATATTAATAATAAAAAGAAGTGATAATGAAGTATAATTGAAGAATATTGTTTGGATTGATCGTTCTTTCGTTTCTTTGGTCACCTTAATTAAAAACAAAAATTACATCTAATCATCATTTTTCTTTTTAGAATAGAATATTGAAATTTCCTACTTTTGTAAATGTTGCAGGCATTTTATTTCATAGTCAGAGGACAGCATGTTACACACTGTTTAAGACATCACTTCAAACATCGTTTAAACGCCATTCAAATGCCAGAAGACTCACTTTTTACACACACACACACACATATATATATATATATATATTTCATATATATATATATATATATATATATCTTATATATATACCTATACTCTCTCTCCTGCTGTATATAGCACCATCACCAATTGCTTCAGAATCTCAAGAACATCATTGAGTATAACATATATAACATATATATATATTATATATAACACTGCTATATACCATATTTCTTTATACTCATATATATATATATACTTCATATATATATATATCTTTCTATTATATAACAATATATATATACTATATACCCTTATATATATATATATAATGTAGAGGTGTAGCGGATGGTGATGCTATATCTGTGGATGCGGATAGTTAAGATATCATATCTTGCACGCAGATTGCAGATGTGTGGATAGCAGGATAGTTGAGTTTTTACAGTTTAGCCATACTTATATATCTTACTCCCTTCTTACTATCATATATATATATATACTGCTCTTACCACTACCATAACCTCCCTTATGTATATCATTATAGTTTTGTGTATTCTTATATACTCATTGTATATATATCATGTTTCCCTAAATCATTGGGAGTTAAGCTGATGAGTGGTATTTTGGCATACATAAACAATGTGAAAAGCACTTTGCCAGGCAGTGAAGGAATTGGGCAGGAACTTGCCCCGGAAGGTGGGAGTATGTATATAGAAGGGAGGGGCCTGAAAATAGATAAAGAGGTTTTGTTTTCTTAAGGATTTAGAAAAAAGGAGTTTCTATTGCGTGCATCATCGTTTTGCATTTTTGAAATCTATTATCTATCTCCAGCATGAGTGTTTGTTATCCTAGAAAATCACTTAATTTTAACTATACATATATATATATATATATATATATATATATATATTCTTATATATATATATATATAACCTATATATTTATATACCCTATATATATATATATAACAACTCTCTCTTCACATATATATATATATATATATATATATATATATATAAGGTAGTGCACACACACACGTTTCTCATAATTCACTAGATGAATACTTTCTCCGCTATCCGCAAAAATTAATGAGAATGTGGATGCGGATAGAGAAAAATGATGTGGATGCGGATATCTGCTCTAGCACTTTTTACTATATATCATCAGCAGCAGCTGTTCTTGCAGTTCCCCCAGGCTTTGAAGTTAGGGTATAACATACCAACAGAAAGGCATCTATTGGAAAACACATTTCTGCAGGTATATCTTACTGCTCTCTCTTATATATACATATAACACTCACTTTATATATATATCTTAGTATATGTATATGCTAACCAATAACTAATATATATATATATGCTATAAATATATTTATATATAACATACATATATATATATATGCTTTTGCTGCTGCCAACATATATAGCAACAACGCCAACCAGCCGCCGCGCGCCATATAACCACTGCTGCTATGCTGCTGCTGCTCAACCTTAGCCTTATATATATATATAACTGCTGCTATGTATATATATTTGACTGGTCCTTATTTTTGAAGTTATTGTATTTATATACAGAACCCCGTAGATTTGTTCCATATCATCTTGAAGTATTCTATTCCAAGTTCGAGGTCAATCGGTTAGCAGCAAACCGTGCCCCACGGGCGTCAAAAGATGCTATGTTGTGGTTAATAAGCTTTTTCAAAGCATTATGCTGCCTCAGGTGGTTAGTAGTACGTGAGTTTTTATACCTTGGTTATACGTAGATGTCCTGTCAGATGAAATGCACAATGCACAGTGATCAGCAGTGTATTAAGATAATTTCCTTTTATATAATATTACAGTATTTTAGTATTTTAATATATTTTTAGGTTATTATTAAGATAATATAAATATGTCACGGAAAGAATTGTTTCATCGATTTAATGAAAAATCAAATAACAGGGAATAAACTCCCCTCTCGAGGAGATAGAAACTACAGCAGAAATTATTCAGTCATCTAGCAATCCAGGTACGTCAGATATCGACGAATGCGCTGAAACAGAAAGTGATGTGTCGTTTCAGAATACTCACGCTTCACCCAAACGAGCTAGGGAAGAAAACTTGACAGCTAAACTCTTAGCACACTAGATAAATGTAGAGTTAGCGATAAATATGCTG
>JABUQX010105414.1:12500-15000 GCA_015478945.1 Trachelipus rathkii
AAAAAATTTATCTGTTTGCGGATGCGGGTGCGGATGCGGATCTTAAAAAGAAAGGAGGATGCGGATGCGGATGCGGATCTTAAAAGTAGATGAGGGTGCGGATGCATATGTATGCAGATGTTTTCTCTTTGTAGTTTGAATTTAAAAAAAAATTATATATATATATATATATATATATATATATATATATATATATATAACCTTACTTGCTATATATATATATATAATAACTATATATATTACAACTGTCACCACCACTCACGGGCGAGCCCTATTCAAGGAGGGGAGTGTTGCACGCCAAAATTTCATCCGTTAGCGCAAAATTACGCAGATGAGCAAAAACACACGCAGGCTTTAAAGTGAGATTAAATTCAGCAGGAAACACAGAAGATGGAAGAGAATTCACAGAACAGAGGTGGCAGGAAAAAGAAGGAAGTACCACTTGGCAAAGACTAGCCTGGAGTTACCAATATCTACACAAAACTCATGGTACTGAACTTTGCACCACTTTGTGCTACAGGGGCGTCAGGTGGTGTGCCGTGAGTGGTGAGATTCCTCGAACACCTGTAGCTGCGGTACCTAGAAAAGAGATAAAAGTACCAACATCGCGCCGCAAAGATAGAGTCAAAGTGAACTGGAAAGTACAGAACAGTTTTTGGCCCTTTGACCCTATCAAAAGCCGGGTGAAACCAGAGCCCCCAGATATGAGAACAATGAACTCCATACAAGGGTGGATGAGACCCTTAATATAGCTAGATAACTGAGAAGAGAAAAAAGAGTCTCACCAGTCTAAAACTAAGAACTCCCGAGAATTTCTATGAGGCCGCCCCAGCAACCGTTGTGATGTAGAGGTTTCCAAGACATTTTTGTTTATGTTAAGGCGAAGGATGTTTATATTGTCAACAGGAGAGACGAGAGAACCGTTGAAAGAGATAGGAAAGTTAGAAGGTGTTTTTAGAGAGGAGATTTGTAGAAGTTGGAGTTTTTAAAAAATTGAATTTCACAAGGTTGAGACGACCCCAATCGGAAATTCTATCCAGATCAGCGAGAATAGAATCGGAAAGATTAAGACGAGAGGGAATTCTAGAACAAAAGAAGGGTAGAAGTGAAATGAGTTGAAGAGCGAAGGGTCGAGTCATCGGCATATGAGTGGATATAGTAAGATGTGCGGGTGAGAAGATCATTAATGAAAGAAAGTATAAGAATAAAGGAGAAAAGACAGAAACCTGAGGAACACCACTTTTTGACAGAAAAAAAGAAAGAGTCGCTCCATCAACCACAGCCCATATTGAGCGACTTGAAAGAGAGCAAAATTAAGCAAGAAGGAGGAAACCCAAAGAATGGGAGCTTTGTGAGCAGTGACGCGTGCCATACCCAGTCAAATGCTTTGGATATGTCATGCGCCACCACCCAAAATCTCCCAGTAGTTCTAAGAGCGGAAAACCAAAAATCGGTTAAATAGGAAAGGAAGCATATCGCCAGTAGACCTTGAACATCAAAAGCCGTCTGGCGATCGGAAAGAAGAATGAGATTCCAGATGATCTAGAAGTGAGGGTTAAGAAGGGTTTCAAAGATCTTAAGATAGAATGAAGTGAGAAGCTGCTATAGGAATTAGAGGATGGGGCGGCTTCACTTTCGAATAGGTTGGACATGTGCGTGCTTCCAACACGGGGGAAAGTGCTAGTATTGAGACATGGAGAATATAGTTGAACTTGAGGGGCGGGTGATCAGCACGTAAGCACATTCCCTCAAAACTCGGGAGGAATGCCATCCGAGCCACCCGCCTTCCTAACGTTCATAGATCTCAGGAGCCCATGCACCCGATCAAGTGTAATCTCAGGCAAAGACATAGGACACCTGAAGGAAAGGGAGAGAAGGAGGAGGAGGAATGCCACAATCGTCCAGGGTTGAGAGGAAAATAGGAGGCCGCAGAGATTGGCCTTTTCAGTTGGAAGTTAGCGGCAGAGCCATCAGATTGAATAAGAGGAGGAAAGGATGATTTACAGAATTTGTTAGAGATGTTTTGGCAAGAGGCCAGAAAAGATTTGTCAGTAGGAGAACAAGGAGGTTAGCGCACTTCGTTTGATGAAAGCCCGCTTTGCTCGTCGAAGAGTATCCCTGCAACGATTTACACACACACACACACACACACACACACACACACACATATATATATATATATATATATATAGAAATATATATATATATATATACTATAACCAATTTATATATAGCGCCATATATATATATATACTATTGTACCTTCTTAGCTGTAACAATAACGCCGTAATGTAGTAGCAGTAACATATATATAATAGTAATATATATAATAATATATAATAATATATATATATATATATATAATAATAATATATATAATAATAAATAATATATATATATATATATATATAATTAATATATGTATATAATATATATTATAATATATATATATATATGCTGTTATGCATAATATATAATAATAGATTTATGTATAAATATA
>JABUQX010105414.1:32500-35175 GCA_015478945.1 Trachelipus rathkii
TGAATTTATTAATGGTAGAGATGTGTGGATACAATCTTTACGTTGAAACAAATGATTTGGAAAGAGGGAGGAGAAGAATAAATTGGGAGGAGAAGAATAAATTGCAACAGGCGTACGTTAGGTTTAATAGGAAAGCTCTATGGCAGGTGTTAGTCATTATATGATGTTCGGTGGTAAGCTTCTGAATAGAATCAAAAGTATGTATGACGATAGTCAGGCGTGCGTAAGAATAAAATGGTGTCAAAGTAAATTGGTTTAGTATTAATAGCTGTGAGGCAGGGTTGTGTTTATGTTCCTTGGTTTATTTAATTTGTATATGGATGGTGTTAGGAAAGAACTAGAGGTGGGGTGGCAGGGGATGGTGTTAAAATGATGGGAGAATGGAAGAGAGTGGAGGGTGCCCTACCTATTATATGCGGATGATTTGGTTTTGTGTGGTGAATCTGAAGAGAGTTTGAGTTGATTTGGTAGAGAGATTTGGTAGAGTGTAAAAGGAGGGGTTTGAAGTAAACGTAGATAAGAGTAAGGGTTTATGGTTGTAAGTGAGGAACAGTCCTCTGTGTGAAGTTAATGTTAGATGGTGAGCAGCTGGAAAAGTGGTCTGAGTTTAAAATATTTAAGATAAATGTTGGGTAAAAATGAATGGATGATGCAGAGTGTGGTAGAAGTTTGAATGGCAGAAGGTGATTGGTAAAATTAATCATTGGGTGGATGGTATAGGGACTAAGTCTTGAGTGCGCTAGGGTTCTACATGAAGGTATGTTGTTACTGTCTTAATGTCATAGTAGGCGAGACTAATGGTCTGGAATAAGAAGGTATTGCTCTAAGTAAAATGTGTTTCAGATGGAAAATCTTAGGGGTGTTTTAAGTGTGAGAAGAATTGATAAAATTGGGAATGACGTATTAGAGAGTTGTGTGTGGTGTGAAGAAAGTTGTAAATGAGAAGAATAAATGAAAGTACGTTGAGATGGTTTGTCATGTGGAAAGGATGGAAGATGTCGGTTGGTTAAACGGATGTATATTGGTGAGTGTGGGGGAATCGACCGGCTGGAGACCGAAGAAAAAGTGGATTGAGTCAGTAAAGGAATTCCTGAAGAGAGAATGTGAGTTTGGCAGAGTCAAGAAGAAAGGTGCATTATAGGAGTGAATGGTGGGGTTTTGTGAGGGGGTATGGTTGTAGCATATATGATATATATATATTAATCTTTTTTGACGAGATGTCATAGTGAGAGTTTGTCGCGGGTTCCGTGAAGCTCTAGGGTGATTTTCTGAATGCGACGAGTCTCACAAAAAGGTATAATGGGGGCGAATAAGACTGAAGCTTTCTTCGACTTGCTTACATATTCCTTCTACTACTGTTATCTGTTTCCGGTGCATGTTACGCACCTTCCCCCCAGTCTTGAAGATGGGTGGTGATGATGATGATATATATATATATATATAATATATATATATATATACTATTATATATATATATATACTATATATATTATAATATATATATATATATATAATAATATATATTTATATATAATATGTTATATATATATAATATATGTATAGTATATATAATATATATAATATATATATATATATATAATATATATATATATATATATATATATATATATATATATATATATATATATATATATGCAAGTTTTCATAAAGTACTTGTACTTGTACTTGTACTTGATACCATGTGCTTGTACTTGTACTTGTACTTGAACAAATTCTAGAGTACTTGTACTTGTACTTGAACAATTCTAGAGTACTTGTACTTGTACTTGTACTTGATAAAATGTACTTGAACCCAAGCCTGATATATATATATATATATATATATATATATATATAATATATATATATACGATATATATATATATATATATATATATATATATATATATATATATATATATTATATATATATAATATATATATATATGATATATTGATGGTAGGGTTCTGAATGGAATCAAAAAGTAATGTATGTTGATAGTGAAGCGTTTTTTGTAAGAACAAATGTAGTGGGGGAGTAAAATATTAAAACAGCAGAGTGAGGTGGCATGGGCATTTCTCCATTGCATTTAAATTTTATAATGGATGGGTTTTGATTAAAAATTTTGGTTGGATGAACAGGGAAGGACGTCAGACTGATAAGGAATGCGAAGAACAGCGGAGGGCTGACTTGCTTTATTGCATGCAATAAGATTTGGTTTCTTTTTATTTTTATATACAACGCTGTGGGTGCCAGAGGCCTACGCATTAAGGCCACTAGTTTCTTCAAATAAGCACTTTGACTGACTGTGGCACTGAGTGCCTCTTTCTGCAACAAGCTTCCTGGCACTGATAGATTTTGGCCGAACATAAGAACACTGGGAGTGACCCCTTGGTCATTTAGAGGGCTAATTCTCAAACAGTACAGTGCCCAAGGCAAAATTTCAGGCCATTTTAACCCTTCATTCTTCCTATCATTAATCATACACCTTAGTGTCACTATGAGAGCTTGATTTAATTTTTCCGCTAGTCCGTTCGAACGAGGGGAATTAGGCGTCGTGATAATATTATCTATGTTGAGTAGGTTACACACGTCATTAAATAATTTGGCAGTGAACTGGCTTCCCCGGTCTGAGATGAGCCTTTTTATAGAGCCACAGAACGGAAAAATTTCG
>JABUQX010105415.1:0-2500 GCA_015478945.1 Trachelipus rathkii
TCTCAAAAGATACTTCATATGAAGATATCGACTTATCATATAAATCATAACTTAAATGTGGCTGAATGACCAGTGATAATGAGCTTGACAGTAGTCGTCACAGCACGGGTCTGGGGAGTGGGAACTAGTGATTAGTGAATTCAAAAGTTGATATTACCAAAGCCATTTAGTTGTACACAGTTTTCTATTTCACACTACTCTTATCATCCTTTCATATTACAATTTGGTATAAATATATTACTAGACAATTATTTCAAATATTATATTCTATGTTTTTTCATAATTGATCCCTTAAGTCAACTTTTAAGTTTTGTCATTACAGAACTACATTCTAATTATAAATATAAAATATGTTAGCGTCGGGGGGGTGACCAGGAGCCCGCTCATTAGAGAGGGTGATATCGGTCCAACTCATAAATAAAATAAAAAATAATTAAAAAAAAAAAAAAAAAAAAAATTTCGATATTATATAAGCACACGCGGTAGTATACAAGTTATTATTTAGAATCATATTTTAATTCTAGAAAGTTTTTATATTTTTAAAAATGTTAGAAATTAAGGGTACAAAATGTCACTTCAATAGAACTTCACTTTTGAAAATGTGAAGTTTTTTTAACTTACGTTAATAAAAAATTGAAAAATTTTAGGAATACGATTGTCGAGTCTCTCATCAATGGATACAATCCCAGTACAGATGAGACATTAAACTGGCAAAAGTAATTTTTGAATCCAAGCAGTAAATATGTGGACAAAAAACGGGGCTAAACTTGGTCGATTCACCGAAAGCAACAAAGCCGATAAAAAATTGATAGAAGAGAGGGTAGGCTCGGACCAACCATAATGTTTTAATCGTATTTATAAACGATAATATATTATGACATATTTTATATACGTATAATATAATTTAATGGTATAAAAAATAAGATTTAAATAAAAAAATATTTAGATTTAACAATAAATATTGAAAAAAACTTGAAAGTTGTTAATAAAAAGGAAGAGCGAGTTCAAAGAAGTATCAGAATTTTTGGGGCAGAGGAGGGGTGAATCGACCAGTTGATTTATTTCGTATTTTTTTATAGTTATTGGAAGTATCATAAACAACTACTAAATAATTAACCTAGAAAATTAAAAATAATATGAATAAACTAATCGTTCTATCAAAGAAAAATTCAAAAAAATAAATTCATAAATTATATAAGAATAAAAAAACACGATAAAAAAAACAACAGAGATAAGGTTTATATTTTACTCTGTCTTGTGTCAATAGGAATGGTAAAATCACCAACAATACACAGCTCAGTCATTAACATCATCTTTACTAGAAAATATTATCAAAAAACTTATCATGTTAATATGAAATTAAAAATTATTAATTTTTTTTGTGTGCTTATGCCCGACTTATAGGGCCGTGATTTACAAAAAAAACAAAATTCCAAAAAGTGCATTAGGGGAGAGTCGGGAGACAAGTTATGCCTAAGGTGGTCCCGTACCGCCGCAGCTATAACATTAATATTTAAAAGTAATAATATTATGATTAATATGATAAGAAATGTTAAAATACATAGTTTAATGGTCTGTAAGAAGCTACAAACAGCAGTCTGCCAGGCCTACAACCTCTGTAATTGTAAAGAAAACATTGATAAAATATTAAGAGAAAAAGGTAGTTCTGCTATTTTAATTTCAGTATCCTTAAAAAATATACTTTAGTATTCCTTATATTTGAAAAGAGACAGAAGGGCGATTGAAATGTTATATTACGATTCTATAACTCCAAACAATACATTTAAGAAAAAACATGAAAAAAACATGAATTTGAAAAAAACTTTTTTTTTTCCCCAAAGTGGAAAATCAATATATTATATGATACCCTTTCTTAAATGTTGCAATCGAGTCACCTCAACAACCTCCTGTGGCATACTAAATCAAAATTTAAATAAAGCTATTACTGAATGCATGCTTGAATCTAATCAAGATGGCATGCTTTTCTTCTTAATTTTCTTATTTGCCCCTTAGTGCACTTTTTCAGGTCTGATTGAAAAACTTTATTGTCCTCCATATATATCATAGTGTAAATATTTTGTAGACTTGTATCATGTACCCTCTGAGAAAATTTACTTTCTACAGAAAACATTCCTATCTTCATCTTCTCAAAGCTCATACCTCAACCAGAAATAATCATCTTGTTGCCCCTATGTTGCAACTCTCTAGATATCTAAGTCCTCTCTTCAAATAAGGGGCCCAAAAACTTGTGCACAATACTCATTACTGGACCATAACATAGCTATTATAACAGTTTTACTTATTATGGCATGCCACTTTCTTTATATTTTCTTATTATGCCCCCTGGTCACCTGACAATGCTCTACATGAAAAATATTACATTGGTCAATACACAAAAAGTATTATCAATAGAATGTAACTATTTAATGTAGACATTGTAATCATGTCCTCTGAAAAATCGCCTTTCTACCGAATAAAATTCTAAATCTTTAACCTTTTT
>JABUQX010105415.1:7500-21260 GCA_015478945.1 Trachelipus rathkii
CACCCTCTTCTAGGACAACATCTTACAGACATCGCCTTCCTTATATCCATACGTGTAGGGAGGGAAAAAATTGCCCACACGTATGTTCTGCGTGTCGTAAAGGCGACTAAGGGACGGTGGTAGTTTAGGTTGCTTGCCTCTACACTTATCTTTTGCCCCGGCAATGCTAATGCATGCTCTGAGAAGGTACGTGATCGGACAGTAAGCGCCCTTCTATCCTTTGGCCGAAAATGTATGAACGTATCTGTATATGAAATGTAAGAGGAATAAATGTTGAGGAGATGGAGAGAGGTGATGGATGTATTTTTAAAAGGGCAAATTTAATTTTGCTCGCTGTGACTGAAACAAAGATGAAAGGAAACAGAGGCTGAAAATGAGTGGTAATGAGTGTGACATGTGTTTTCTGTGTTGATGTGGAAAGGGAATGAGAAGGGGGATAGAAAGATTTGCAATTCTGATCGAGTGAGTTGTGGTGAGAGCTATGGTAGATTTATGTGTGTGTGAGTACTAGAAGTCTAAAAGGTTAAATTTTTTGAAAAGGTCAATTTGTGTGGTTGCGCATATGTCATCTGAGGGTAATGTTGAAAGAGTACGCATTTCTGGGATAATCTGAATGAATGTTTTGGATGGGGGGATAGGAGATTCAGTTCATTTTGCCACATATCTGCCCTTCAAGGATTTTTATTTACAGTTGTCACCACACTCACGAGCAGATCCCCCCTATTCAAGGAGGGGGTCGTATTACTCTCAAAAAGTTCACCTTCTAGCGCAAATTACGCATATGAAGACAGACGCAGGCCTTTTAATAGTGAGGAGATTAAATCCAGTAGGAAATACAGAAGATGGAAGAGAATTCCACAAAACAGAGGTGGTGGGAAAAGAAGGAAGCACCACCGCGAACTAGCCTGGAGTTACCAAATGTCAACACAAAACTCTGCGCAGATACAGCACCTATTGCTACGAGGGAGTCGTAAAAGGTGGTGGTACGCGAGTGATAAGTTTCCCCGAGCACCTGCCGCTGCGATACTAAGGATAGAGAATAGAAGCACCAACATCGCCTGCAAAGATAGAGGGTCAAGTGAATGGAAAGTATAGAACATGTTTATAAGCCTTTGCGTTGATCGACCCTGTCCAAAATCCGGGTGAAACGAGAGCCCCCCCCCCCCCCCAGAACTGAGAGCAGTACTCCATACATGGGCGGCATTGAGACCTTTATGTATAGCGCGAGGCAACTTGAGAAGGAGGAAAGTCTCAACAGTCTAAACAGAAACTTCCAGTTCTTTGAGCCGCCCTAGCAACCGTTTGTGATGTGGAAGGTTTCCAAGAATTTATTTTCTTGTTCATCGTTAAGGCAAGGATGGTTATAATTGTCAACAGAGAGAGAGAGAACCAGTAGTGGATAGTGAAAAGGTTTAGAAGGTATTTTGGAGAAGGAATTTGTAAAAGTTGGGTTTTAAAGAATTTGAATTTTCCACAAAGTTAAATTCTATCCAGATCAGCGGAATAAAATCGGAAAGATTAAGACGAGAAGGGCATTCAAGAAGTAAAAGTGGGAGTAGAATTGATAGGAGTTAAAGAATGAATGGTTGAAGAATCGGCATGCAAGTGGATAGAGTTAGAGGTGGAGGTGAGAAGATCATTATGGAAAAGTAGGAATAAAGTAGGAGATAAGACAGAACCCTGAGGAACACCACTATTAAGACAGAAAAGAAAGAAGAAGTACGCCCCATCAACAACAGACCGATATTGAAGCGAATTTGAACGAAAGCTAGATATAAGTTAAGACAAAAAGGAAGGAGGAAACGCAAAGGAGGGGAGCTTGGAGCAGTGACGCGTGCCATACGGTCAAATGCTTTGGATAATGTCAAGCGACACCACACAAGTCTCCCCGTAGTTCCTAAAGCGAAAAACCATAAAATCGATTTGATAGGAATGTATATCGCCATTAGACTGCAGCGAGAGACGTACTGGCGATCGGAGTGAGTTTGCCAGATGATCTAAGAAGTGAAGTTGAGAAGGGTTTCACAAGATCTTAGATAGAATACGTGAGAGCTACAGGGCGATAGTTAGAAGATCAGAGCGGTTTCTCTTTTTTTTCGAATTAGGTTGGGTTATAGGTGAGAGCTTCCAACACTGAGCGAGGGAAAGTGCGTAAGTATTAGAGAGACATAGAGATATAGTTGAGGCGAGGGGCCGAAGGATATTAGCGATTTTCAATTGGAGAGGTTCATCAGAGCGAATAGGAATGGAGCAGGGGGGAAGCAGATTTACAGAAGTTGCTAGAGCAGAACGATTTGTTAGTAGGAAACAAAGGAGTTCAGCTGCACTTTCTTTGATGCAAGCAGCTTTGGCTCGTAACGAAGAGATCTCTGCAACGTATTCTATCATGAAATGAAAAATTAAAAGGCGAGAGTGATGGAGAACGAGAATATTTTTCCACACTGGAATACGCGCACATGTCTCTAGCCTGAATGCACCAGAGAAATAAGCACGATCGAACCATGACGATTATGAGAAAGAAATAAAAGATTTAGTTTTAGAACAGGAATGAATGGAAAAGAAATTTTATTCTGAAGAAAGGAATGAACCTGCTCAATCCTTCTCAACGATTACAGCTCCTATCTTATCTTTTAATCTTTATAATCCATCATTAATCCTTAATTGCAGGTATACAGCAATTTGCTATCATCTAGCAAACTTGGAAACCTATACATTTAATGTCCTGTCCCTAAAATATTTTTAAACATTATATGAGGTAAATTTGCAGTATTAAGAAATCGTTAAAGACCACAAACATGTCTCCTAACATTTCATTAAATAAATTCTTTTCAATTTTCATTGATTAACTATTTCAAATTCTTATTATTATTATTATTTTTTAATTAAAACAATTTTCTTCAATTTTTATGATGCTTCTTCATTTTCAAAATTATTTTTATTATTATTTATTATTATTATATTATTTTATTTATTATTGAGGATCAAAATTTTTTATCGCTAAATAATTTCGGGGAGGTTGAACCCCTGCCTTCCTGTCTAAAGCCTTATATATATATATAGTAGTATAGTATATATATATATATAATATATGTATATATATTTATATTATATAATTATTATATATATATATATATATATTATATATTATATATAATATATATATATATATATATATAATATTATATGAGAGAGAGAGAGAGAATTTTTAAAGTAGTTTTTTTTCATTATCGTCATCATCATCGTCATTCGGCAACATTTGCTCTAATGCGTCATGTCATTCGGTCATAAAATTTCATAATCGTCCATCACTACTTATGACTAATATTTTAGTGATAAAAAACATTTTCTATATTAAGAAACCATTTTGACATGTTAAATTGCCCTGTTACTATAATAAAAGAGGAATTTTATACAGAATTGCCAATTCACCCAATGGTGGTCCGATTCAACCCCCTTCAACTGAGTCTAAATGAGCTTTTTTTTTAACTTTATATAAAACTATGATTATTAGAATTACATTATTTATTTTTTTGTGTGCTTATTACTATATGGCCATGAATTTCAGAATAGTTATTACCTTTATAGCTAGCTGCTTATGAAGCTTTTTTTTAAACTTTAAATAAAACCTATGAATTTATTATTATTACATTATTTATTTTTTTTGTGTCTTATTACCTACTATTGGCCCTTCGATTTATAAGTTATACCTAAGTTTTATCTCATAAAGTTGGCCAACGTTCATCTCCGCCCGACGTTATTATTTCCGGGATTTTATTATATTATATATATTATTATTATATATATATATATATATATATTTATATATTATATATATATATATTATATAGTATATATAGTATATATATAGTATAAGTATAGTTATATATATATAATAGTAGTATTATATTTATATATTATATATTAGGCCAGTTCTCCAGAATTAGGTGCTCGCCGTCTAGTTATCTAAAAAAAACACTCCTAAATCTACATAAATAACTTTAATATATTTTTGAATTCAGCGTATATTGTAATGCAAGACTAAAAAAAAAAAAATAATATGATTATTATTTTTAATAATAACTCCCAAAAATATTATAATCGTTACGTTTCCCAACTTAATTTACACATGATTTACCATAATAACAATAAACGTTTTTCCTTATATCTTTTCATATACTTTTAGGGAAACATAATATATATTGCAAAATTAAAATTTTAAATTAAAAAACTTAAAGTTAAATTAAATTGAAATAATTAAAATTGCATATAGTTTTAGGTTACGATAGGTCAGGTCATCAAAAAAAATTTAAATTTCTTCTAGAACCATCTATCTATTCATAGAGTGGTGTGTGTGTGGCGCGGCGCTCACATATATATTACGCACTTAACTGATAAAGAAAATATTGGGGTGGACTCATCCTTTGGAACGTTCGAAAATTTGGGGGAACGAGAAAATTACGGCACCATGAAACCTATTTATTATTATTATTTACTTTTTTTTTATCCACTTTATTTTATTTCTTCTTACATTTTATTCCATTACAATGTGGCACTGATTTTAAATGTATTCAGTTTTCTACATTTTATCAAGTTTTGTGCCCTGACAGATGCTCTGATTTTTATATTTATCACTGAAGGCGGTAACATTGGAGAATAAATTCGTTGTTTTTCTTTCTAAATTTTCTGAGATGTGCGTATAATACTGGTAAGTAGATACAATGCTTACACGTTGAAAATAGACAGGTGGTAATGTTACTGAACGTGTTAGTAATTAACAATACTTAAACCGTGGGAATAAGAATGCGGTGGTAAAATTGCATTTAACATTGTGTCTTGGTTAGCTTAATTCATTATAATATTATTATTTTACACATCATATTTTAATATTTTTAATAATATATCTAATTAATAAATATATAAATTTCTTGCTGCCAAACTCTGTGCTACACCATCCAGGAAACAATTGTCACAAACCAAAGAATGTCAGATAACTTCGTATTGTAAAGGTCAAAATAAATGATAGATAAAATAATATACATGGTACCAACCAAAATCGAAATTCTAAAACAAGTAAATAATATTATATAATATATTATATATATAAATATATAAATATTCTATATATATATATATATAATATATTATTATAGGTTAATATAATAATTATATATATATATATATATATAATATATATATATATATATAATTAATATATATATTATTATATATATATTATATATATATATATTATATATATATTATATACGGTATATATCTATATATATATATATATTATATTATATATATATTTATATATATATATATTTATATTATATTATCTTATATGATATATCTATATAAATATTTTTATTATTTAAGCGTCCAGTTTACTTTGAGTATTTCACAATCGATGACGAGCCTGCCAGGTCATCACCTATCCGGTTATCCGGCTGGATAACAATGATATCTGGCGGATACTGATAGTTCAAAATACTTGGTCGGTTAGGCCTGTGATAACGATTATGTCAAAAACTTGGCGGAATAGGCGGATACCGGATTAGTTTGCCGGATATCCGGCCCATCCCAAATTTATTATCTTATTATTATTATTATTATTATTTATTATTATTATTATCTATTACTTTATTATTATTTTTTATTATTTATTTAATTATTTATTATTATTATTATTATTTAATTATTTTATATTATTATTAGTCCATATCTCAAATAACTGCAGGGTCGTATAGTTTCAAATAATTGAAAATTGAATTTTTTCTCCATTCTTCTCTTTTTATTCAATATTTTCTCTACTATTAACAAATTTTTATTTTAGATCTTTAGCAACCTTTAACTTTACAATGATGAATGATAATTAAATATGGCATTTAAATGACTAATATCTTAAGCTATACATTAAATTGAAGAACATTTTATTTCGTAGGTTTGTTAGTCATTAGTTTTAAAAGATTACTATATTGTATAGTATGTACTTCTTTTTCAAATATTATGCTATTAAATATATAATTTCTTTGTATATAGTTTTACATGCAAAATGAGATTGTATCTTTTGTTTTTAATTTACATTGGTAGTAATTAAAGCCAGGTTGAAGGTGAAAAGAAAAAGATAAACGTAAAGAAATTACAAATTGGAGTTAAAAAAAGGGTAGAAAATTGTCCTCTTAGAAGCAGAAGAGGAGATCTACTACATATGCATTATTTGGTATGAAGCTTGTATTTTCATTTTATTGGTATTATAATTAATATAAATTTCTTCCTTGCCTGAGTATTTTCTCACACAAAAATTAATTTTCATTTTATGTATTCTTATTTTACTGTTGTTACCACCACTCATTAGAGAGCTTTATTCAAGTTGGGTGCAATAAAATTAAAAACTCTTGCAAGTTCTTATCTTATATAAATTTCTCAAATTAAGGGAGATACAGAAAGTTGGAAGGAATTAAATAGTTGCTGATCTCCACACATTCAATTAGTGTGAGAACATAGCACTCCTTGTACTGCGAGGGTGTTGTAAAAAAGTTGGGATGCGAGTTGTCATCACCCTCTGACACCTGCTAGTAAAATACTTTAGAAAAGATAATGAGCATCAATGTCATATTTCAAAGACAGTGTCATGGAAGTTTGTAAATAAAAAACAGTTTAGAAGTCAAAATTGGTTCTGGACTCAACCTTATCCAATACATGGCTGAAGCTGGAGCCTCTTCCCCTAGAAATGGGAATAGTAAATACTCACAAGAGCTGATGAGACTCTTGTATAATTGATGTATGAAAGTAGCAAGAAAAAAAAAACACTAAACAGGATTCACAGCTTTACTGAAGTCCCATTAGCAACAGTTGGAAAAAAAGGTATTGCAAGACGAACTTTTTATTTATGTTAAAACCAAGGAGGTTTATATTGTTAACAGAAAAGATAATAGAACCATCAATGAGATACAGTAGGAAAGTTGGGAAGTGTTCTTGAGAGTCAGATTTGTAAAAATTAAATGTAACAGTTAGGGATGACCCCACTGGCAAACTCTATTCAGATCAACGAGAATAAAATTGGAAAGTTGAAGTCTTATTACAACTTTGGATGCAAAAGGATATCAGAATTGAAGGTTGGAGAATGGATAGAATTAGAGGAATAGTTGAGAAGGTTGTTAATAAAACAGTAGATATAAGGAGGAAATTTAGCTTTAGGCTATTTCAAAACGCTCCAACATCACCCGACTGGATCATTCAAATTTGGCCTCTGAAGAACTAAATATTTTCTTTAAAGAAAATGAGCAATTTTTTACCCTATACAATAAGTGAAATATATGTAAATGTCCAGCCAGAAAATTAAAGTGTTAAATATAACTATAAAATATATTAGCATTTAATTCCTTTTGTTTTGTAAAGAAAATAATTGTATAATATAATAATTAGAATGTTATAAAATATTTATATTTTACTACTGAAATGATCAATACAAGTCTTTTAAATTTATAATATATAAAAAAGCAAGCATTGTGATTTGAGGTTTATGATCTTTATTATAATCCTTTATAAACTATGCTTGCAATTAAATATGGTTTATTTATTATCAAAATATTCTATAATATCTTTAACCCAGGGTTGCATTGGGCAACTGCCCGGGGAGCTGCCACCTACCACACCCAACAAATCTTTTTTTAATAAACAAAAAAAAAACCGGAGACAAAAATGAAGGCGAGGGTGTTTTTATAAAATATTATCAAACGTAGATATTGGAATTAAAATCTATTAAGAAACTGAAAATAAAGAACAGAAATATATTAACAATATAGCATACTAATACAACTCTGTAATTACAGTTATATCGGAAAGAAATGTTTGGTTTTTAAAATTATAATAAACTTAATATCAATTTTATTTTCACTAGTCACTTGAGTTTGAGCGCACAAAGAAAATTTAGGTACATATTTATATACTTTGAAAGAAAACTTAATCATTAGTACAATAAATGTATTGCACTTAATCATTAGTGCAATAAAATGTAATTGCAATATTGTGAAACTGGAAAGATGGGCTTTCAAAGATAAACAAAAAACAATAAAGCCTAACTTTTAACTTAATACTATATAAATTTATTAATTTAATTTAATCAATTTAATAAATAAAACTGATCGGTGTATGAAAAAAAAAAAACTAAATTTATGCGTAGATTTAATAAGCATTTAAAAATGTTGAATTTTTTAAACAAATTATATATACTTTATTTATTTAAGTAACAACACAGAAAAAAATGCACATTAGGCCCTATATATATATATATTTATTATATATATATATATATATATATTATATATATATATATATATTATATTAATATTATATATTATATATATATATATATATTACTATATATTATATTTATATATATATATAATATATAATTATATATAATATATATTATATTATATATATATATATACCGTATATATATATATATATTATATACTAATATATATAATATATATATATATATATATATATATATATATATATATATATTATATATATAATATATATATATTAATATATATATTATATTAATATATATATTATATATATCTATTATATAGTACTAATAGCATATCAGCCTATTACTACCGGAAAACTATAGTATTAAGGTCAAATCTTAAAGTTTCTCTCACTTGATCCTACCGCCATTGCACTAGCGCAGTCATGTACTTGTTAGTAGTCGTGTTTAGAATGCTAGTTGGCACTTTACATGTTTTTCTGCCCTATATCATTCCCTCAACCTTATTTTTATAGTCTTCGTTTTTGGATCATCCAAAAATTTGAAAATATCTTCGTTCATCGTAAGCAGAACCAAAGGAAGAGATGATTACCAATTATCTTTTTTCACAACAATGGTTGGTACATCTATTTGTTACTTTTGGAAATTTTTTTGTTAAGTAGTGACGTTTAATTTTATCAGGTCCAGATTGTTTGATCCATATTTTTTTCTTTTAACATATAAGTATAGCTACTTGGGATATTCTCCCTCATCCTCAATGAATAACAATGGTAATATGGCAATATAAGATGGATTTTTATATTCCCAATCCATTCAGATACTCTTTTCATTTTGTTCTTGTGTATAGGTCAACTCCTTTATATTTTGGGTGGGCTTGATAAGCAACAAGATGAAGAGGCGTCCGTTATACATTGGGTCAAATTTCTTTTTTTTTATATTTGTAAGTGGATTTAACTCTGAAGCATCTATTTAAATCCATCCATTTCCATGACACCAACATCTCCAATTATATTTAATTTATATATATATATATATATATATATAGTATATATATATATTTATTATATATTAATATAAATATATATATATTATAATATTATTATTATATATTATATATATATATTATGCGTATATATAGATGTTTAAAATATATTTAATTTTACTGATGAATCTTTTTAATAAATCTTTTAAATTTTTAATATTTAAAAGCATATGATTTTGAATTTTATGAATCTTTATATCTTTATAAACTTGCTTGCAATAATATGGTTTATTTAATTATCAAAATAATTCTTACTTTAACCATGATGTAATTTATCACTGTACAGTAAGTACTTTGTATAAGTATTAAAGTGAAACTCATTGTGAAAATATTTATTAAAAAGGTTTTATAACTGAAGCAAAATGATTTTTACTGTTTGAAGAAACCCAAAGATTCTCAATCATATCTCAATCGTAATTATCTTAAGCTGTTCAGTTTTATAATTTTATTGAATGAACAATTCAAGGGTGTCGCCAAAATAATATTCAAAGTGTGAAGAATTGCATATTATGTGCAGAAATAGAAGAATATCGGCTTTATAATGTGAAACTCTATTTCATTTGAGCTGTGAATATTACAAGCTTAGCTTAACTTCCTTTCTTTTCAGATTCTAGGTTTAGTTTATCTTTGATATTTTCTTACAAGGTCTGGAGATATGATTTTTCTTAAGCTTTATAAATTTAGGTTAGCTACTTAGTAGTTATTCTGTAAACTTATAAGAGTGTGTATGGCTAATAGAATTTATAGTGAAAGGTATGTTATTTATTATATAAACCTGTATACACGTAATTTGAAAATTGGGGTCATAGACTAGGAGACTGGAATGGCTTTCTGTAGATTTTTTTTTTTAAGCCGGATCATCCGGCCTTTTATCTTTCTCCCAAATTTATAAATCTTGTTAAAGCACTATAGGTGATAAGATATAACCTTGTTGACGTCACCATTAACAAGGAGGTAAGAAGTCACTCTTTGGTACATTTTGCCATTCTAAATCATAAAGCAGCGTTTCACCAATCATTTTCATAAACCTGTTTCAAGTTGTAGAGTAGTAAAAGGAAAAAATTACAACCTTAATTTCATAATTTTGAATTTTAAAGTTTTCATCTCAATACCCAGCTCTATTTCATTTGAAATTATTGACTATTACTACATTAAAACATTTTCTACCTATTCCAACTTTACAGAAGTTGAGATTTTGATTCTTACTCGAATTTCTAAAATGTAAGCCATTTCATAACTGCTGTGCGACTCTAAAAGTTCCTTTGAAATAAGTTCTTTTTAATGAGTGAATTCAAAACACTCATGTCATCTAAAATATATAGTTTATCCTAAATTTAGGAATGAAAGAAAACTTGAAGATGTAAAAAATTAGATTGAAATAAAACTTATACATCATGAAATTATAATTTAACTTACTTTGCTTAATAGGTTGCTTTAAAAACTCGATTTAAATGTAATAAAACTCACCCTTATCTTCGCACAATAACTCGCACATACACCACTATGGAAAAGTAATAACTGTTTATTACGCCACTGAGGATCACTGAAAACACAGAATCAAACCACGAGTCAGAATGATAATTCGATCACGAATAGATTATCCAATAAATTTATTTTCTCGGCATGATAAAAAATCGAGTTCTACACGCTTTATACGAAAAGTTATAAGAATGTAGGTTACAACTAACGGGCTGGGCACTGCACATAGGCGGATCATATTTCTCACGCGATGGATTGATAGGATGCTATGGCGATAAATATAAATTTAATATAGACATTAGTTCAATGGAAAGATTGCATTAGTATTGTATATATTAAATTCATTATGATTGGTTAAATGTTCCACCAATCATAAGATGGAATTTTATTAAATGCATTATGATTGGTTAAATGTCCCACCAATTAGTGAAAGCCCCATCAGTCACGCATACAAATTCGCAGTAATCCATGCAACCTTAATAAGGATGTAGGAACATAATTAAAATTCCAACTGATTACCCAGAATGTTTTGTAAAACAATTAAAAATGTTTTTGTAAAGCAATTAAAACTGTTTTTGGAAAGCAGTTAAAGCTTTTTTGAAAGCGAATAAAATTGTTTTCTGTAAAGCAATTAAAACTGTTTGTAAAGATAGATTCTCTCACTACTATGTAGAGCATTATTATGCTCCCGATTTAGAGTACTCTAATATTTATATTAATATATTTATTATATATTAATTATTATAATTATATATTATTTAATTATATTATTATTATATTATTATTATTTTATTAATTATTATTTATTTATTATTATTTATTAATTTAATTATTATTTTTATTACTTATAAATTTATTGAAAAACTATGCTAGTTTAATTTATTTATATGATTATTATTAATTATTAATTAAGTATTATTATTTTATTCAATTATTCTTTATTATTATTATTATTATTATTATTATCATCATTATTATTATTATTATTATTATTATATCAAATATCATGTAATAGCTATTTAATTAATTAATTAATATAATTATTTTATTAATATATTATATATTATTATTTAATATATTATATTTAATATATATATTATATTATTCAGGGCGTAAATTAACGCCATTACTATATAATTCCAGCAGGCCTCTCGAGTCGATGTGCGATGAGAGGGTTATGGGAGCGTAATCATGAGGGTCTGAGAGAGGATTATATATGTACGACTTGATCTGGATATATGCTAGTGTATGTAAGACACACTATATATTATTTCATAGAAAACTTCAATTAATTTTCCATATTTCCATCTATCTCTCTCTCTTTCTCACTCTTTTGCTTTTTCCTCTCTCTCTCCTCTCTCTCTCTCTCTCGTCTCTCTCTCTCATCTCTCTCCTCTCTCTCTTCTTTTTTTTTTTTTCTGTGTGGTATATATAACGGATGCTGTTTTGTAAAACATGGTTAAACATATAATAGATATAAATATAATTTTATATATACAGATATAATTTTATTTTATATATAATTAATAATATTTGAATATAAATATAAATATCATGCAATATTAATATTATATAAATATTTAGTATTTTATATAATAATAATACATTACTATATTTATTAATTATATTTAATACTTTTTCATATAAACTTAATATCTTAAACTACAACTTTTTTCATTTATACGTAATAGTGTATTATTTCTATTTATTTTAAAAATAATTATATTTTTTTATTTTTTTGGCCGTATTTATTTATTAATTGGGTTTGATAATTTATAATACCTTTCAATAGTATTATTTATAAGATTAATTAAGTTTTATTACAAGAGTGAAAGTCTTATATATTTTTTACACTAACCCTAATACTATAAAATAAAATTATATCTAGATAGTGAAAGGATCTGTAAACTTTTCTTCATTAATTTATCTCGAGATTGTTACTCCACAATGATAAGTGTATAGACCGTATTATAAAAATGTTATCAACATCTTAATGAGGGTAGAATGAAGAAAGCACGAAGACAATTAAGTAGATATGTTGACTCTGAAAGTCACTCTATATCCGCAACACGTCACTGGTGAGAATTCGTTTAGCTCCTAATGTAAGTAGAAGAGGCTATCAAAAGTATTGATGACGTAAAATTAATAAATAAGATCGCGTTTATCAATAAGTAACTTTTACAGACGATATGACTCGCTGAGTCGCCACTTTTTAGTTTCCCTACTATATGGTGTGTGATAGCATACTGTATCCCTGGCTACAGTAAAAAAGCACTTTAGACTAGTTGTTCTGATGTAAACTGATTCAATAATCTGTCATGTAGCGTAGTTCATAACATATGCTCTGGCCATCAAATTACGATGAAGAGCATTTAAACCTAGAGATACTTTTCATTAAATAGATAGGGAGAAAGTCATAAATTACTCTCTGGGTGATGCTCATCAACAACTAATCCTTTAAAATACCACTGCCTGATAGAGTTACGTAAAGGTTTAGAAAGTGAAGTGTTTACAGATTTTTTTGAGGGAGTGAAAATCATTTGTTGAATATATATGTATACAAATATAAAAAAAATAATAATATTTCGAGTGTGCAGGTGCAAAATTTTTGATTTCCTGGTTAGGCATAAATTAATTCACATGTTTATGCCTAAGTGGTATTAAGTATATATTTTGTATCTCTTTCGCATAGATCTAAAAAGCATTAGCTAGAGTGACTGATAAGTCTGTTTCGATAAGATCATTAATAATGAAGTGATGTTGCCAAATATGTTGCAAATCACAAATCTCATGAAAATAATCATTTAATTGTTAGTATATGATGTAAGCTGTGATAACGTGAGTTAAGGAGATTACAGAAATGATATTGTTTTTTATGATGTGAATAATAAATAATTCCGAAATATAATGAGGGAAATAATTTGATAATTTCAGTCAGAGACTCCGGAATGTCTT
>JABUQX010105416.1:5000-10000 GCA_015478945.1 Trachelipus rathkii
ATATTTTTAGGAAACCTTATTTTAGCGTAGAAAATTAAGAACACTTTAATAGGACGTTTCGATTCCAGGATTCCTCTTCATCCTTAACATTGAAATCAAAGCAAAAATAGCAGGTAAATATAATAATAAAAATAATAATAATAATAATAATGATAAAAATAATAATAATAATAATAATAATAATAATACTAATAATAATGATAATAATAATAATAATAATAATAATTAATAATAATAATAATAATAATAATAATAATAATAATAATAATAATAATAATAATAATAATAATAATAATAATAATAATAATAATAATAATAATAATAATAATAATAATAATAATAATAATAATAATAATAATAATAATAATAATAATAATAATAATAATAATAATATTAATAATAATAATAATAATAATATTTGAATATATTTATTTATTTTTTATTTGAGAGAGAGAGAGAGAGAGAGAGAGAGAGAGAGAGAGAGAGAGACTTAAGAAGCATTTTGTTTTTCAAAAAATTCAGAATAGCTAAAATAAACTAAATAAAAAGATGCATAACGTTTATCCCAATGCTTTAATATAAGTAAAGCAATTAGTTGCATTAAATTCTGTATACTTACAAAATTAAACCTTCTTTCAATGTCGAAATCCTTATAAATAATCTTTAACTACTTTTGATTCCTTTCTAAAAGTATAAAACCCATTTTTCTTTCTATTAATATTAATTAAAATTACATTGAAAATTCTTTAGATTTCTGATTTCCAATATGAATGTAAATCAGCCAATAGTTTATTTATAATATAAATATTACTATTCTAAAAAGGTCAATATTTAAACATTAAAAAATTTTTATTTAAAAATGCTTCATTATCTAAAAAATGAATACTTCCTCAAAAGAAAAAAAAAAGCTTATTTAATAAAATAATTTTATAAATATTCTTAAAACTTCATAAAAGAAATATGCCAAAGGAAAATTGCTGAAAGTAGCGTTAAGCAAAACTTTTCACAAAGTTTCAAACGGCTTCAAGCTCTAATAATAAAGTTGATAAAGCAGCCTGTATAACAGCTTTTAAATCTATAAAGATGATTTGTGAATATATATATATATATATATATATATATATATATATATATATATATATATATATATATATATATAGTATATGTATGTATATGTATGTATGTATATATGTATATATGTTATATATAATATATTTTAATAATAAACATAATAAAGATATCAATAATATATATATATATATATATATATATATATATATATATATATATATATATATATATATATATATATATATATATATATATATATATATATATATATATATATATAATTTACACTTATATATATGGTTTTCTGATAATCTATGTTTTTCGAAGGTGTGTACTTATATAACATAAAAAAATCTATATAAATAATATATATAATAATATATATATAATAATAATAACTGTACTTCAATAATAATAATAATATATATATATATATATATATATTTATATAATATATATGTAATAATATATATATATATATATATATATATAATAATAATAATAATATATATATATATATATATATATATATATATATATATATATAATATATATATATATAAGAATGTGCTACCCTGATGTCAGAATCATCTAGTCACAAAAGTTGACTCTCGAGATGGCTGCTTTGTGATAGGAACATGCAATAGTTTTTTGTGTCTTCCCGTGTACACGAGTAGATGATTCACAGCAAGTGAAGTAATGGTTGCTGATAATCCTGATCCTTGCGAAAAGAAAACGATTAAATTTGCAGATCAAACCTGCATTAAGGACGAAAAAAAAAACAATCAGAGAGAAATAAAATAAGAGCAATTTTGGCAAAGAATTTGAGCCATGTAGTTAAAAAAAAAGATTCGGCTATTGATGTGTGAATCAACGATCAACTCGACATATTTTTGTCAAAGAAATACAGAAATCTGATACAGAAACAAGACTAGGCGACTGAAGCAAGCTTTTATTTTCCTAAGAAAAATCTAACCATTGAGTGATTATGATAGAGATATTATTAGACTGGCCTAGAATAATATTAATGTTGATTGTAGTGATAGTGATGATGATGATAATAATAATAATAATAATAATAGCACCCCCGATTTCACTAGAGGCTCCATTCGATTAAAATTATATATATAAATATATAATATATATATATATATATATATATATATATATATATATATATATATATATATATATATATATATATATATATATATATATATATATATATATATATATATATATATATATATATATATATATATATATGAGGGAGTGTGGGAGTGTGGGAGTGTGGGAGTGAATGTGTGTGTGAGTCCGTGTGTCCGTGTGTTCGTGTGTGTATGCGCATGTTATTTTGCGTGTGTTTGTTTATACAAAAAAAAAAAAACACAAACTATATTTGGGTATATGTCATTTCACAGTTTATAGCAAAGAATCTCAACAACTTTTGAGTTAGATTAAATTCCATTAACACGCGACGAGAGTATATACCTTATTGCAAAATGGGTGTATAATTTCAGATTTATATTAATTAACGATAAAAATCTCATAGTTCTAAAGATATTCCAGCATCTTTTTAAAATTTTAAACGATTTTGAACAACCATTTTTAGAATTTGACAAAATAATCTTAACCCATTAGTCGACTGCTTTGATTAATTATTATAGCACATTCCAGCTCTCTCTCTCTCTCTCTCTCTCTCTCTCTCTCTCTCTCTCTCTCTCTCTCTCTCTCTCTCTCTCTCTCTCTCTCTCTCTCTCTCTCTCTCTCTCTCTCTCTCTCTCTCTCTCTCTCTCTCTCTCTCTTACTGGCTCCATATATATATATATATATATATATATATATATATATATATATATATATATATATATATATATATATATATATATATATATATATATATATATATATATATATATATATATATATATATTTATTTAAATATTTTTATATATATATATATATATATAATATATATATATATATATAAAAATATATATATATTTCTCAACTGCTCTTTATAGCTGAATATGTATATATATATATATATATATATACTATATATTATATTTCTCACCACGGTCAGGGGCGGGAAGGCAGAATTCAGTGGTGTTACACGTCTCAGAAGCTCACCAACTAATGCAAATTACGCAGATGAGCACAGACGCAAGCTTTGAAGAGAGGGAGATTAAATTCAGCAGGAAACACAGAAGATGGAAGAGAATTCCACAGAACAGAGGTGGCAGGAAAGAAGGAAGCACCGCAGCGTACTAGCCTGGAGTTACCGATATCCACACAAAACTCATGCGCAGACACAGCACCCCTTGTGCTACGCGGGCGCCGTAAAGGTGGTGGTACGCGAGTTACAAGTTCCCTCGAGCATCTGCCGCTGCGGTACCTATAGAAAAGAGATAAAGCACCAACATCGCGCCGCAAAGATAGAGGGTCAAGTGAAGTGGAAAGTACGGAACAGTTTATAAGTCTTTTGGCCTTTGACTCGACCCTGTCCAAAAGCCGGGTGAAACCAGAGCCCCCCCAGATATGAGAGCAGTACTCCATACAAGGGCGGATGAGGCCCTTGTATAGCTGGAGTAACTGAGAAGAGGAAAAAAAGTCTCGCAGTCTAAACAGAATTCCCAGTTTCTTTGAGGCCGCCCTAGCAACCGTTGTGATGTGAGGTTTCAAGACATTTTTTTGTTTATGTTAAGGCCAAGGATGTTTATATTGTCAACAGGAGAGACGAGAGAACCGTCGAAAGAGATAGGAAAGTTGGAAGGTGTTTTTGAGAGGGAGATTTGTAGAAGTTGAGTTTTTAAAGAATTAAATTTCACAAGGTTGAGACGACCCCACCCGATTGCGAAAATAGAAGGTCGGAAAGATTGAGACGAGGCAATTCTAGAAGTAAAAGAGGGAGCAGAATTGAAATGAGTTGAAGAATGAAGGGTCGAGTCATCGGCATACAAGTGGATAGAGTTAGATGTGCAGGTGAGAAGATCATTAATGAAAAGTAGGAATAAAGTAGGAGATAAGACAGAACCCTGAGGAACACCACAATTGACAGAAAAGAAGAAGTCGCCCCATCAACAACAGCCGATATTGAGCGATTTGAGAGAAAACTAGACATAAGTAAGCAAAGAGGAGGAAACCCAAAGGAGGGGAGCTTGGAGAGCAGTGACGCGTGCCATACCCGGTCAAATGCTTTGGATATGTCAAGCGCCACCACGCAAGTCTCCCCATAGTTCCTAAGGGCTGAAAACCATAAATCAGTAAGATAGGAAAGTATATCGCCAGTAGACCTCGAGCGCCGAAAGCCATACTGGCGATCGGAAAGAAATGAATGAGATTCCAGATGGTCTAAGAAATGAGAGTTGAGAAGGGTTTCAAATATCTTAGATAGAATACAAGTGAGAGCTATAGGGCGATAGTTAGAAGGATCAGAGCGGCTTCCTTTTTCAGAATCGGTTGGACATGTGCGTGCTTCCAACACTGAGGGGAAAGTGTTAGTATTGAGACATAGGGAATATAGTTGAACGGAGGAGCCAACACGGAAGCACACTCCATCAAAACACGGGGAGGAATGCCATCCGGGCCGCGCCTTCCCAACGTTCATAGATTTCAGGACCCCCCGATCAAATGTAATCACAGGCAAAGGCATAGGACACCTGAGAGGAGAAGGAGGAGGAGGAGGAATGCCAGAATCATCCAGGGTTGAGTTAGAGGAAAATAGGAGGCCGAAGAGATTGGCCTTTTCAGTTTGAGAATTAGCAACAGAACCATCAGAACGAATAAGAGGAGGAAAGGCAGATTTACAGAAGTTGTTAGAGATGTTTTTGGCAAGAGGCCAGAAAGATTTGTCAGTAGGAGAACCAAGGAGGTTAGCGCACTTTCGTTTGATGAAGCTCGCTTTGCTCGTCGAAGAGTATCCTGCA
>JABUQX010105416.1:15000-22398 GCA_015478945.1 Trachelipus rathkii
CACACCGGATCCTCCGGCTGCTCCGGCTACCGGCTTGGCCGGAGTTCCTGTTTGCCTTTTTAAAGATCATCCGGCTCCGCCGGGACCCACTCAGTCTCCCGGCTTTCTCTTCCTCGCGGCCGGGACCAAATATTTATAAAAGGTGGTTTTGAAAATAAAATTAGTTTTATAATCGTTTGAAAGTTAATAATGAAGACATACTTTATGGAAATAATTTTATAGATGAACTGATCATAGCCATACAAACGTGTAAAAAAAATATTTTAATATTTTTTTTTGTTGTAGTGTTAATATTAAGTCAAACTAATAACTAATATTTACAACTATATATTATATAATATGAAAGGCATGGGCGTCCGCAGAAAATTTTCCAAGGGGGGGCAAACCTTATCTACCATATATATATTATATATGATATATATTATATTATATATAATATATATTATATATAATATATATACTATAATTATATATATATATTAATAGTAGATATATAATATATTTAAATCGATATATATATAAGGATTATGATCTGAACTGCTGTCTTGGTGAACGTATTAAAAAGAGAAGGCGAAGGAAGAAGAAATGGAAGGAAGAATAGAAGCCTATTAAACAACTCAGGAATTTCTTCTGTGAAGAGCGATGATATGTTTATTAAATACAGAACTTTTTTAACAGACTCTGTAATACTAAAGAAAGCTTGACGTTAATCACCAGAATTACAAAATTGCAAGAATGTTTTAAAAGTAAATAACAAAATTAAAAATCTATTATTAGCTACAGAGAGTAACATAAGATTTAATTCTTGATTTCTTTTGAACAAAATAGTTGAAATAAATTAGGGGCAACAAAACTCAGATTAGTATCTTGGGAAATTTAAAGTACAAAAATAAACATATTAAGAGTAGGAATTAGGATTAAAACAATAGACATGGATGGAACTATTATTAAATAGAATTGGATATTGACGGCATGTCAGGACATATCAGCAAGAAATTTCTTCGCAACAGTTCAAGGGGCGTCATGGGCTAGCAACCCGGCCGCTTTTACTTTTGTATTTTTTGCTTGAAAAACTCTTGGACCAGCATCGGAAACTTTGCGGCCTGGAACATGATCTTTTCTGGAGGGCCTCTGGGAGAACGATTTTGGAGGCCAAATGGGAAGAAGACGTTAGTTTCCACTATTGAAAGGGCGAAAACCCTTCTACATGAGTATATATATAATAAACTAGCATCGGAAACCATTGTTGGGCTGAGAAAGAGTTTTCTAGAGTGCTCCAGGATCAAGAATTTCGAGCCAAAGGAAAGAAGGATGCTGGCCCAATAACTGACAGGCCAAGTCCTTACGCAGAGAGATGGGTAGAATGTAGAATTATATATATATTATATATATTATAATATATATATATATATTATTATATATTATATATAATTATATGTATATCATTATATAATATATATATATATAATATAATATATTATATATTATATAATGTACATTCATTATATTTATATGTATTAATATAATAAGCTATATTATATAATATATATATGAAGTATATTAAGAAGTATATATATGTATATATGATATATATATTATATATATATATATAATACTATATATATATCATAATATATATTTATATTATATATATTATATATATATATTATTATATATTATATATATATATATATTATATTATATATATATATATATATATAATATATATATATAGGCACAAAATAAATATTATATAATATATATATATAGATATATATATATATATATATATATATATTATATATACATATATATATATATATATATATATATATAATATATATTACGACTTCTAACTCTTTAAACGAATTAATACCCCAACTAATAACTATTTTTCATAACTTTTCCGTCTAAGGTGAGGTATACGGGCTATGTAAACATAAACACTCCTGTAATACACGTCGGTTTCGAGAATATCTCGAATTTCTCCTAACTTCGATGTTCCTGTGGCTTAAATCTTTTCCTTCCTTCTACATATAATAATCTTGTGCTTCTGCTACTGTCTCCTAACAAAACAGATTTTCACGCCTTTTTTGAATATCCTTACTACTGTTCTCACAGGACATGGTAAATTAAATCTCTCATCCAAATAACTGATGTTCCTCTATTAGGACTTCTTCAATGTAGCACAACACTGAATGGTGGGGTCCTTCAATACTGATTAGGTGGGGGAAGGAGGCCGGAATCATTTAGCATTCTCAACCGATCTGGAGCAAAACTAATTAAAAGAACCCCACACACATTTCCGGATTGGTCCCCAACCAATTCTTGAACACACATGACCTATGTTTCACGCATCTAGTCCTTCTCTCTATTAAATACACCACCTTCGCTCCTATTGGTAAATCTGACCACAACCTTATATCTCTTAATTTTTTTTGAATAAACTTTCTGTTCTACCAACAAGACTCCATCATCCTGCCCCGTGCCGTTCTGTTCTTGGCACTATTGATACGGTGCCGATTGGGGGGGCTCTCTGCGCTGCTTTACGCAACTATATAATTGGGATAATGACTGCTTTGGTGCCTTTGGTGAACGCTCGGCTTCTTTCTGCGGTCAAGGTGGGAAGCCTGTAATTCGTTGATTGGGATAGGCAGGTTATTTCCTTCTTCGACTAATCTTTTCTCTCCCAATAGATCCATGTTTTTTCGATCGGTACTTGTTTTTATCTGGCCATGTCAGGCTAGGGAAAATTGCGTATCGGGGGGAAAATTCCTCGTTCTTTCAATCCTATCACTCTTGCTAATTTTTCATTCAGTCTAGAGAAATCGTGCAGGGATACTCTTCGACGAGCAAATTGGGCTTTCATAAAAAGAAAGAAAGTGCGCTAACCTCCTTGGTTCTCCTTCCTGACAAATCTTTCTGGCCTCTGCCAAAAACATCTCCAAACAACTTCCTTGTAAAAATCTACCTTTTCTCCTCTTATTCGATCTGATGGTTCTGTTGCTAAATCTCCAACTGAAAAATACCAATCTCTTTCGGCTTCCTATTTTCCTCTCTACACTCAACCCTGGACGAATCTCCTGGCATTCCCTCTTTCTCCTCATCATTCTCCTTCATTCAGGTGTCCTAGGCCTTATACAATGAGAAATTAATTTGTCGGGGTGCATGGGCAACCCTGAAATCTATGAACCGTTAGGAAGAAACGGGTGGCCCAGTATGGTAGTATCCCTGCTCCCGAGTTTTTTGAGGGAGTGTGCTTCCCTGCTGTGCAGGCCCCTCCTCTCGTTCAACATATATTATTCTTTTAAAGCCTCCTACTGCACTTTCCCTGCATGTGGAATGCGCGCATATGTCCGAACCTATTCCCGCAAAAAAAAGGAAGCCGCTCTGGATCTTCTAACTATCGCCCTATAAGCTCTCACTTGTATTCTCTATCTAAGATTTTTGAAACCCTTCTCAACTCTCATTTCTTAGATAACCATCTTGGAATCTAATTCCTTCTTTTCCCGATCGCCAGTAATGGATTTCGGGCGCTTGAGGTCTAACTGGTGATATACTTTCCCATCTAACAGATTTATGGTTTTCCGTCTTAGGAATTACGGGGAGACTTGGCGTGGTGGCACTTGACCATATCCCAAAGCATATTGACCGGGTAATAGCACGGCGGTCACTGGCTCTTCCAAGCTCTCCCTGCTTTGGATTCCTATCTTCTTTTGCTTACTTATGTCTAGCTTTCTTTCAAATCTCTCATCAGGCTGTTGTTGATGGGACGGACCGTTCTTCTTTTTCTTCCTGTCAATAGTGGTGTTCCTTCTTCGTTCTGTCTTTTCTTCTACTTCATTTCTTGCTTTTACTAATGAACTGTTCGTCTGCAACATCTAACTCCAATCCACTTCATATGCCGGATGACCTCGACCCCTATCATTCTTCAACTCAATTTCAATTTCCTGCTACCTTTCTTTTACTTCTAGATTGCCTCTCGTCTAATCTTTCCGATTTCATTCTCGCTGATCTGGATAGAATTTTCGGGTGTGGGTCGTCTCAACCTTGTGAAAAATTCAACCCTTTAAAAACTCAACTTCTCTTTTCTACTACATATCATCTCTCCATGGTTCATAGACAACTTTCTAACTATTCCTACTCTTTTCGACGGTTCTCTCGTCTCTCTGTTGACAATATAAACTTCTTGGGCTTAACATAAACAAAAAAATGGTCTTTGGAAACCCCAACGCATCACAACAAGTTGCTAGGGCGGGGTCCCTCAAAGAAAAACTGGAGTTCTGTTTAGACTGGGAAGAACTTTTTTCCTCTTCACAGTTACTCCAGGTATACAAGGGCCTCATCCGCCTTGTATGGGAGTACTGTGCTCTCATGCTTTCGAATTTCACCAGCCCGGCTTTTTAGGATAGGGTCCGAGTGCCAAAAGGAAAGAAGACTTTATAACTGTCTTGTAAGCTTTTCCTAAGTTCACTTGACCCCTCTATCTCTTGCCGCGGGGCGGCGATTGTTGGTCTTTAATCTCTTTTTCTATAGGTTATCCGGTAGCATTCAACAAGTGCTCGCAGGAACCTTCCACTCGCGTGCCATCAGAACCTTTAAGGGACGCCCTCTAGCACAAGGGTGCTGTGTCGGCAGCCATGAGTTGTTTGTGTTAATATTTAGCACTATTCCCAGACTAGTTCGCTGCGGGGCTGGCCTCCTTCTTTCCTGCCACCTCTGTTCTGTGGAATTTTCTCTTCCATCTTCCGTGTTTCCTACTCAATTTAATCTCCCTTACTTTAAAGCCGCGTCTGCTGCTATCATACTCATCGCGTAATTTGCGTTAGTTTGAATTTTTGTTAAGGATTTAACAACCCCTTCCTTGAATAGGGCTTTGCCCGTGAGCGGTGGTGACATGATGTAATATATATTATATATATATATATATATATTATATATATTATATATATATTATATATATATATATATAATATAGTATATATATATTATATATAAATATTATATAAATGATATAAATAATATATATATATATTATATATATATAAGATTATAATGCCTTAATTATAAGAGACTAGTAGATTCATTTAAAAAATTCAGATCCCACAATTTCCGAGGGGGGGGGGGCAAGTGCCCCTCCTTGCCTGCTATGTGGCGGACGCTCCATGTGAATAGGCCTATATGAACACCATTTACTAAACTTGTTACTAATTATTTTTGTAAACAACTTTAAAGGGTTTGATATCCAAAATGACTACCCCCTAACAAAAAAATCAAACTTTTGATAATTATGCTTTTAAAAATTGGAATACAGAAATAGGTAAATGAAATTGTTAAAAGAACTTTTAAACTACATGCCATTTTACCAAAAGACTAAAAAATTATGGGTAAAACCTTTAACTTTTTGATCCCTTTCATGTTTCTGAAAAAATTTCTGTTGCCAAAAAATTCCAAAGTTCCAGAAAAAGGTAAGTTTTTTAAATAAATTTTTAGGGCGGGCCAGCTTCTGGATTATGCCTAAAAGCTTTTTCAACTAAAACAATTTCTTTAAAAAACTTAACTTAAAACCTAATCTTTTTCTGAACTTAGAAATTTTTTTCGAAACCAGATAAATTTTTTCAGAAAAGTGAAAGGAATCCAAGTAAAGTTTTAACCAGAATATGTTTCTATATGTCCTTAATATAAAACCAAAAAAGAGGATTTTATTTTTTAACAAACTAAAATTTTCAACTACGTATATATATATTATATATATATTATATATAGTTTATATATATATATATATATATAATGAATATATTATATATAATTATAATATATATATAATATATATTATATATATATATATATAATATAAGGTATATATTAAATACTGGAAAAACATGGGGAAGGCACTCTCATATATATATATATGTATAGTATATATATATATAAATAGTAAATATATAAATATATATACTATGTCCCATTTAATATAGTATAATATATATAGTATATATTATATATATATAATATATATATTATATATATATATGAATATTTTGGAAAAATGTGACTGTTTCCTTTATAAATTCTGTTAGATTCTGTAAATAAGACTCAAATAATCGATCAATGCAAGTTTAACCAACTCATCAATTAAAACAACAAAAACGAGGAAAAACAAGGCAAAAGATTTTCTTAATATATATTTCACAAATATTATTTCTTAACAACACATTTACTTTATATTTAAACCTTTATAATTATACCCTAATATATCGATATTAAAATATCGTACCCTAATCTAATTTAGCCTAACAATTATTAATAAGATTAAAAGTGTTACAATTATTATTCCTTATAAAATGCACAAATCCTTATCACTTGGTAATTCTCACTTCCACTTAATTCACTGGCAATGTTCGTGAGACCCAAGGATAAAAATAGTTTAGCAACGAGGAAATTAAACGTCAAAATAAAGCACATAATCTTCGGACACTGATAAGTAAATATTCAATAATTCACAATAAGAAAGTCATAAATTTGAGGACAAAATCGAGTAAATACCGGAACAACTTGTAATAAAGAATATGGACGGTTACTTACTAACCATTTCTAAAATGCCATACTTAATACCATTATAAATCCCGAATAAGTGTGATACTTCATAATTCCAACTTTAGGCGAGGTTAAACCTAATTCCAACTTGGTTCTAGGCAGGCAAGAGAACACTGATTTATTAACTGCTGTTTCCAATTCCGTTTGAACTCATCATCCGACGCACTAATTATCATCTTTTTCGTAAGCCAACCTGGGAATTATCTCCTGAGTAGATTACTGTTTAAGTTGCCTAGTCTCTAGGCCCAATCCCTATTAAAAATAAATACTTGTCAATAACAAATTCCTTTTAAAATTTATAATAATAACAATAAATTTATTAATTTATTTCCTTACCGTTTCGTACGGGATCTTTTCTTCTTCCTTGGATTTTTCCTTTCATTCCTCTGTTATATTCATCGTAGTTTTCATAATTCAGCATATCACAAAACCACGTATGCATTCTTAATGTTATTGACAACACAGTTTCATCATGAGGGAGGATGGCTATCTACCTTGCAGTTTAGAGTTAAACCTAGACTGATTGACAGGGTGATCCAAAATACAGCCTCTAATCACACTTAAAATCTTTACGTGCTCGAACTAAGCGTTGCCGCCCCGCATGAGTCCCCAAATCTTGGGATTTTTTCTTCGCTCTTACAACCGTTGGGGCTAATCCCCGGTCTTCAAATATAGTAAATTTTTAGTATACACTCTTCTTCTCTCTCCGTCTCTCGTATCTTCATCTTCTTTCTCTCTTCTCCATCACGGTCTCATCTCTTTCTAAATATATTATATATTATATTATAGTATATATATATA
>JABUQX010105417.1:0-15000 GCA_015478945.1 Trachelipus rathkii
AAAATTTACAGGTAGTAGTACGTTCATTATAATCATATACTGAGAGACATACGAAACTCAATTCATTATATCAGCTATATGGAAGAGATTAGTGGACTAATGGTTTAATCAGTCAGATGGAAATATAATTTATTTGTAGTGGCTTCGTTAGCAAGGACGGGATTATAGTGTGAGATAGTCTTAGAGAGAAAATCTTAATGTAAGTCACACCGAAATATTCATCATTGAGATCCCATCCTAATGATTCAATGGTCTGTACTTTATCACCCTATTATTTTCAAGGGGGGCACAAGGGAACTTCATTCGTCTGAACATAAGGACTAAAGTGATGTGAATAGGTCTCAAATATCATGACTGCTTCTCCTTCGTTGGAGTAAGTAATGTATCGAATCGGTTCGTACGGCTCGCAAACATGAAATTAATAATTATGAGTCTGTGTTAACATAATCATTGCTATGACTGAATAATAGTCGCTAATGCTTTGTTTGTCAATTCGATATGATTCAGGATCTTAATGAAATTTGGTCTTTTGTACATCCATTCACATCCCACATCACGTTATTACATATTAAAACCGGCTTCTTATTTACCTATCTCTTGTTTCATGTGAGTATTGTAGGCGTCACAGCCGATAGCGGCTATTACGTCTTACCGTCCTTTTCTTTATTACTATCTTTAGTGTCCATGCCATGCACAACCATTTGGTATAAAGAGAAATTAGTTTTTCACATCCTTTACATAACCAAACCCTCAGGGTAAAGCCATCATTGAGTTCTAATTTGAACCCTTTCTTCACTGTTGCTAGCATGCCTTATGTTTATAAGCGTTCAAGTTTGTTCCTGATTACATGAGCAACGAATTCTCGTAGGTTTTTGTTTTTGGGGAAAAAAAAAAGGTTTTCGTTCCTCTCGACCGTAGAATAGAATTTTTTCCTCAGTGCATAAAACATTTTTTAAATGAAGAAACCCTTTCTTCTATTTCTAGAAATATACTGAAAAGAAATTCTTTCGAATAATAAAAAAATGTCATCAAATTGAAAAGCATCAATTTTAAGAGTACTATAATAAGTGTAATAGCAAGGAGTAGCAATATTTATGAAAGAATTAGAAAAGTATGTACACAAGATGTTTAATATACTAAGAAAATGTTTTGAGAAGTTCAGGAACAGTTTCATTAAAGAATTTGATATAGATTGTCTAGATAACAATACAACAATTGCTTCTGTGTTTCTTCCATTTATAAAAATGTGTTTTGCCTAGGAAAAAAATTACTATTCTAGGTCGTAGAGAACCCTAAACATTTCACCTATGAAGCAATTCGTTGGCTTCATGTATCAGGAAAAATTGAACGATATAAACATAAGGCATGCTCGCAACGGTGGAGAGAAAGGTGTTCAAAAATTAAAACAGTGCTTACCCTGACGGGTTTGGTTATGTTAAAAGGAGTGAAAACTGCTTTCTTATACCATGGTTGTGCATGGCATGGACATAAAGACTGTAATAAAGGAAAAGGCACCGCTACAATCTCACCATGAAACAAGAAGATAGGTATAAAGAAGGTTTTAATGTCATACTTGTGTGGGAATGTGAATGGAAGGTCCAAAAATACCCAAATCATTTTTTTTTTTTTTTGTCAAGATCCTGATCATATCGATGAAATACATAAAGCATTACCGCTATATGCAACGTCTTTAGCATAGTGAATGTTGTTAATCCAACAACTACATAACATACATTCATTGCTTTGGAGGCCGTATGAGAACATTCGTCATTACTACACCACCCTTCCAACTAAATGCAGAAGATCATGTTTTAGAACTATACATCACTTTATCCTTATGTTTCAGAAACAATGCAAGTACCTTCTTGTGGCCCCTTGAAAAAACTAACGAGGGATAAAGTACTCCTAAGAGCATTGAATCAATTTAAGAAATGGACTCAATGATTGAATTTCGGTGCTGCTTACATTAAGATTCTTCCTCCCCAAGACTTATACATCCCCGTCCTTGCTAAACGAGCCAAAAATAAATTAATATTTCCACTCTGTGTTAAAATGTGTTGAAGAAAATTGTGCGAAATGCAGTCATGATAAGAATGAACGTGCTTTTGAAGGTGTATACACAACCCCTGAAATTCAGTTAGCATTAGAGATGGGTAGCAAATAATTAAAATATTTTGAAGTTTATGGTCCGTTTAAAGAGAAGGCATTTTATTTGAAGTAATGGAACTACTACTTAAAAATACAAAGACAGAGGCTCTGACCACAAACTATAATCACGAAGAACCATCCCTGATTTCGAGGGATAAAAAAAATAAAGAGTGTCCGCTTTCAAAGAAAAGGAAGGTGGTCGTAACTTGGATATTAACAATATCCAAAAAAACCCTGGAGATGCGGTTTCCATTAGCTAAATTATGTCTCCATTCTCCTTTGGGCGAAATTTTGCACAAAATAATAACCTCAAGAGAAATGTAGTATGATACTGAGTGACTAAACAAGTATTGGGAATAAATCATAATGCTGATATTGAATGTCCTAGTTATGGTTGTCCTGAGTAGGCAGTAATAGTTGTACACAGTTTGCAAAAATGCCACTTAGCGAACGAACGTCACTGCAAACAAATACTTCCTATCGCATCGTAGGCTGCAATATGCCTATAAAATTATACGAGCTACTAACAAAGTCAAACAAAGGTTTTATTTGTATCTTGTGTATCTTATGTACTCTTATTTGTTGTCTGCCTGAGAAAACCGAACGAAAAATTGAAAAAAAGTCCTGAAACATGGACTTTTTTAGGCTGAACAACAGATGAAATAGGCAGATTACGTCTGAGCATACGTGTGATTTATTTTGGTTACTGGACCTTAAAAGTCTTATCTGTTAGAATAAGAACTTCAGATGGAAATTATAAAATATATTGTAAAAGCCAAAGGTCTTGCAAACAATAAAGATACAAAGGATATATTAATTGAAAAAATTGGTTTAAAGTTAACGTCTGTTTTGCTCCTGAAAATAGTATAGTTACGATACAGTCCATGTAATATCTATGATTATTCTAATAAACATATGTTAAGTGAAAGCAATTGAATGAAAACAGATTGATAAGTTGATAAAGATATGTACGAGACATGACCTGCTCATAAAAAACGCTGCAGCGAAATAGACGTCACAGAATACTTAATGCAATTTACATGGAAGTACAGAGGAGGTTATGTATAGTGTTCCTATTAACTAATTTCAGCTGGAAATATGGAGGGTTTATATTGCTTGCTGCTGTACTAAATGGTCCAACACACATTCCGATAAGCAACTTATTAAAAGAATTCATGTCGTTCGGGTCTCATATGTTATAGACTTATAGGATACATAATTTCCCATTTAATATAGTTATCAATATTTATCTAGTTTTAATGTATACCATGTTATATATTCTTTCTATTACCACATATCGATAATAATGTAAATTAATAAGTTTATTTTAATTTACCTTAACATAAAATAATCATTTCATTGTTCCTGTGATATTTTCTGAAAGGGGAGAGAGGTCTAAAATAGGGTAAGGAAAAAATATTTCAAGGTGTTACTATGCGTAATTGTGGTGTGTTGTGTGTGTTGTGTGTGGTATGTAGGTTGTTATGTTCATGGATACATATATATGCTTGATGATAGATAATAATAATAATAATAATAATAATAATAATAATAATAAAATAATAAAATAATAATAATGATCAAAATATAATAATAAATATAATTAAAAAAATAATAATAATAATAATAATTAATAATATTTTTGTGCGGTTGTGTATAGTAAAGATTGAATTGCTATGCTGACTTCTGCTGGTAAGTTGAAACTTCTATTTAGTTACCATGTAAATGAATGCTGTATTCTTTAGTTAGGCTAGGTTGAGATATATTCTTGTTTAGTTTTCAATATTACAATGTAATGTAAAATTAACATTAATATTTAGAGATATGTTTGATAAAGCGTGTATAATTTTTATTTAATTTCTGAACACTTTGATTATATTAAACATTTAACAACAACAAACAACAACACAACAGCAACAACAACGTAACATTTCAACACAACAACTGGCAACAAATGCAACACAACGCGAACATTTCACAATCACAACAACACTGCAACAAAGCAACAACAAACGTGACATTTCAACAACACAAGCTTCATGCAAAGAATTTATTTTTATGTATTTTATACACAAAATGACATGAATCAATAGATCCTTAATAGATCAAATAGATCATAGAAGGGTAGGAGAGTGGCTGGATTGCATTAAACTGATTTAACTGATTACTGATTTACTGCTTAGGTTATGTAAAAATGCAATATATAAGTTATAAACATAAAAAAGAATAATTTTTGTTTAGTATTTCTAAATTTAAGAAAACAAAACAAAATAAATAAAAGTTTTTGTGTTATGTTATACAAAATATGACTAATCAATAATCAATAGTATCAAAGATCACTTAGACAATAAATTCAGAATGGGTAGGAGGGGCTGGAGGCACTTTATTTATCTTTATTACTGATTACTGCTTTTAACTGATTTTAACTGATTATTGATTTACTTCTTTAGGGTATGTAAAACGCAAATTTTTTGCGTTAGAAACATGAAAAGCATATAAAGTTTATTAAAACAAAATGTTTTAAAAGCAAAATAAACAAAATGAATAAAATTTTGTGTTAATCTTATAATAAAAGACGACTTGAATTAAAAACAAATCAATAGATCAAACTAGATCATCTGACGTGAGAGGGAGATGGACGTGTTTGAAATGTACTGATTAATGATTATTGAACTGCATGATTAGAAAATTTTTACAGATTAAACATGAAAACATAATTTTTTTAGAAAAAAAAATGTTTTAAACAAATAAAAATAAAATTAAAATAAAAGTTTAAAAATAATTCTTTAAAATAAAAGATGAGTTGAAAAACAAATAGAATAAAATTTTTAAAATTTAAAAGAAAGAATTGTAGAAAGTCTCAGATTCTTTTCATAACGCGAATGAATAAAAAGTATTAAAACAAAATAATTTTTAAAAATTAAAAGTTTAGAATTAAAAACAAATAAAATTAAAAAATATAATGAAAGTTTTATAATAAAGCAAAAAATTAAATACATAAAATAATGGATAACTCAAATAACTTATAAAGATAAAAATAAAATATAAATGCTTCTACTTATAGTAAAATATACATTTTATTAGATATAAAAAAAAATCATTTAAATAGAAATGTCAGTCTTTAACCTTTAGAAAACTGGGTTATCTTTATAAGATGCAATACAAATAACGGCTTGAACATGTGTGCACATAACAAATCATGTTAAAAGTAAGTCTGTATTTAAAAAAGATTAGAGATAGACATTATATTTAACTGCTTTAGTACAAAGATTCATATATATATGTCCGAATCATACGGTGATCGGTTTTCATAATAGCATTGGGGAGAGAATGTTAAAATGCAGTGGTCTGTAGATGATATAAAGCAGGTGTTTATTAGCAGTTAGGCCTATCATTTGTATATTATCTGCAAAAGATGCCAGCTGCTCATTATCGATTTAGGCTTGTGTTAGGCTATCATAGGGTTAGCATTTTGTATATAATTTGATAGATGCAGCTGCTCATGTTAATCGTATTAGGCTTTTACGTTAGACCTATCCTGTTGTATAATACATGAAAGATGCACTTAAACTTATTTGATTAGACTGTCGTATGCTTACATCGTTCTGAACGTTAAGAAACGAAAGCATTCTCATTGTACGCTCGACTTTTGCAGTGTTCAGTGTTCTATGGAACGTTATATATATTATAATATAAATATTATATTATATAATATATAATATATATATATATAATATATTATATATAATATATATATATATATATATATATTATATTAATATACTATATATATATATATATATTGTACGTTAAATCAACTCACTCCACCTTCCTCTTCTTCATCTTCTCCTTTCTTCTTCCTCCTTCTCCTTCTCCTCTCTGGTGTCCTATGTCTTTTCTTCTTTTTTCAGTTCCTTTTCTTCTTTTTTCTTTCTTTTTTCTTTCTTTCAGAACGAGGAGTCCCCGACTCCCGACTCTTCCCTCCGTCTCCTCCATCTCTATAATCTAATCGTTCAACCTCTTTAATAACATTTCCATATTCATCCTTCTAACAAATTCCTATCTGGGAAGACCAGCAACCTTCTCCGAAGGGATAACCGCGCGCGAAACTCATCAGGCAGATCGCGGACACAAACAGGCAAACGCGAAAATAGATAACAACGCACAAACTATTATTTATTTATTTATTTATTAAAATTAAAAATTGTGTTTGCATTTATTTAATTATCGTTTATTTTTTATGTTTATTTTCATTTTTTTTTTTATTTTTTTTTTTTAATTTTTTTAATTTTTTATTTTTTTTTTATTAGTTTTTCTTTTTTTATTTTTTATATTTTTTTTTAATCTTTTTTAATTTTATTTTTATTTTTTTTTTTTTTTATTATTTAATAAATAAAAAATTCAAGATTTTTTTTTATACTGTTTTAATTTAGTCACCATACCGGGCCGATGTCTCAGGCGCCCGGGCACCCCTCCGAACTCGTCCTGTGCCCTATCCGCTTGTACCCCTTTTTTAATGACCGCTCTACAATATGTACTGTTCTACATGCGATATATGAATAATTTTAAATTTTCTTGTCGATATATTTTTCATGAGAAAAGCCACCAGAGACACATAGAAAGACGATTTAACATCGATATTATGGGGTAATCGAATACTACGATAAATGATCTGAACCATAAAAATATCTCCGACATTTAAATCCTTCTAGGACCAAAAGCCCCTTGGGGGGCTACGCGGCCCCTTTTAGGGGCCTAAACCTCCGAACGCTCTTCTAGACCATTTAAGTGTCGGATCCACCGACGCTTAAAAAACCCTAGATTTGACGTATCAAACGTCAAAACGAAATGTTGCACTCCAAATGATGCTTGCAAACACTGCAACATTAGGCAACATGCGGTTGCAACATTTTGGCGGTTGTAGATTTACCCGAGCAGCAGCCTTATAACTTACTACTTGGTGGATACGCGCGCTGATTAATATATAAACATATATATATATATATTCAATATATAATATATTTTATTTTATGTATATATATTATATTATAATATATAATATTATATATAGTATAAAAAATTTTGAGAAAAGGTGGAGATATAAATTTGATATATATACACACGTTAAACAAAATATATAATTTTAAATATAAAAAATACAATTAATATAACCACAGTTATTACCAGTATATATAATAGCGCCGATGTACTCGGAACCAGCCTGATTTTTAGGAAGTTGCCGGTCGCCGCCGGAACTAAACTTGGTTTCCGCGCCGAACGAACCCGGAACTTCATTTCAAATGTCTTTCTATAAACATTTATGAAAATTGTCATTGTAAGGCAAACAAATGTGCTGACACTTTAATTATGAAAATGATATATGAAAGGGCAGTTATTTTTTGACCTACGAGCCCGTTCATTTGAACTTTTCCACTCTGAAGCATTCTTATTTCACACTCGACCGGTAGCCTTTAATACTTCTATGAAACGCGGTTGGTTGTTTTTTGATTTTTTTGAAGATTTTTGTATGTTTTTTAAGACACAAATTGCTTTTCTAATTATTAAATTTTAAAAATTATTTAATATATCTATATATTAATAATAATAATTTAATTTATATCAGTCATGTGTAATAATTATGGATATACTACATAGATATTAATTTATAGATATAATATATATTAGAATATAACTATATATAATATATAAGTAGAGGAAGCGATTAGTTCATTATGTGTCTGCGAGGGAGGGAATATCAATGATAGGAACGGGAAGAGGGATTAGTGTTGGTACCAATACAAATAGTGATGAAAGTCCAGCTCGGTTGATGAAGAGAGGAAAGAGTATGAAGAGCTTTTACAGATATGTGATATAAGCAAAATGTCGTTCCGTCGTCATAAAGTCAGTTCAGAAATCGCGAAAGATCCGCATCGTCGTTAAAATCATCGAGAACAAAACGTCGTCGTCAGTTAAAGAATCCGGGTCGGTCATCTCAGGCAGATAATCGTCGGCATCCGCTCAACAAAGTAAAAATGTTTCAGTTAATCTCGGCGCGATATCATCGTCAAGATAAAAGTAAAGATAGTGAGAAAGAAGAATGTTGTATATTAAGGTAGCTGGTGTATTCGTGTGTTTGGTAGGATGTATTGGTTTTTATGTTGTGGGTGTAGGTGTGAGTTGTGTTGGTGTGTGTAGGTTGTTTTTGGTTTGTTTGTGTTTTGTGTTCGTGTTGTGATAGTTTGTTATTGGTTGTGAGTTCAGTTGTGTATGTTTGGATGGACGGTATATATGGTTGGATGTATAAAGTGGGAGTCAGGGGTAAAAAAGAGAGGGAGAGAGGAAGGTATAAGAATGATGATTTTTGTTTCTTTTCTGTCTTTAGGTATGGATGTTTTTGGCGAAGAAGATGTTTGAAGCAGATTTTTTTTTTTTTTAAGAATGAAGGTGTATTCGTGACGGCGGTTTTTTTAGTTTTCTTTTGCTTATCAGTATTTTAACTATTTTTATAAATGTGTTTTTTTTAGTGAAAGATATGTTTTATATTTGCATAATTTTTTTTTCAGTATATTGTTTAATAATAATGATGTAAATTGGATATGGGATTGTGAACGTGTTGAAGGGTGTTCTGTGTTTAATGGATTTAATGAAAAAGAGAGTCAAGCAAATAAAAGTTGTTTGAATAGATTATTGACGTAAGGTATAATAAACACTGGAAGTTAATTACGTTGAAGTATCAATAAACCAATCCCTCCACTCACAAATTCATGTGAATTGGGGTTTGTACATAATTTAATAAGTAATCTTAATTTGCAAATATATAAGCTTTATTAATAAGAATGAAATATCTTAAAGACAGATATGGGGAGAACAGAAAACAAAAACATTTAAACCAATGGAAGAGTCAAGCAATGGCAAAGCAATATAAAGAGTTATTGGGGGAAGTATACATTGATGGAGACAAATCGGTAGAAATATTCAGTAAAGGCATACTTAGAGCAGAAGAGGAAAGAATGGTAACAGCTGCACAAGATCGAACTCTTCGAACAAGATGGCACAGGAAGAACATTGAAAAAGAAAACATCAGTGACAGATGTAGAGTATGTGAGCAGGACAAGGAATCCGTTTCTCACATCTTAGCGGGGTGTCAAGTTCTACTGAATCGTCATTTGTATACAGAAAGACACAACACCATCTGTAGTCTTATACATTTCAAATTGTGCCAGAAGTATAATATCAGATTGGAAGTGATGAGCTACTGGAAGCATAATCCCCCAGAAATAGAAGAAAATGAAGAGGCGTTGATATTATATGATTGTGCTATCCCAACTGATATATCAGTCACCCATAATAGACCTGACATAGTAGTGAAAGATAAGAGGGAACAGAAATGCTATTTAATAGAGGTGGGAGTTCCATTAGACAATAACTTGGTGGCTTATGAACGTGAAAAGGAATTGAAATACCAAAGATTGAAGCACGAAATAAGAAGAATGTGGGAAATTGATGAAATAATAGTGATCCCGATAGTGGTGGGAGCACTGGGAGTAATCAAGAAAAGTCTTCTCGAACATCTGAAGAAGCTGCCAGTGTCGGTTACCAGCTTAGAATTGAGCAAAATGATAATTAAGAAGAGCATTGCTCTCCTAAGACTTGTACTGGAATGTGGATAATATAGAAATGATGACCTTATGGTCAAGGTTTGACCACGGTCGTCTCGATAAAAACCCCTTTAAAAAATTTAAAAAAAACTAATTAAAGAATTTTTTTTTTTGGGGGGGGGTTTCTACTATTGGACTATAAGACTTCACAACTCGTTTTGCAAGTGAATATTTTTCCTGAATCACTGTAGTGTACTTGTAGGAATACTCTTTGCTATCCCTGTTGTATTTTGATCATATATATACAGTGATGGGCGATATCCGGCTTTAGTTCAGATCCAGATCGAATCCAGATCCAGATTATTGTGGAAATGTTCGAATCCGATCGAAGATCGAATCCAGCACCTTTGGTTCGGGTGAATCGAATCCGTGTGTGTAAAATTCTCCGAATCCAGATCGAAGATCCGAATCCAGATCCAGATCCGGCGCAAAAAGCTTGAATCAGATCCGGATCAGTTCAGATCCAGAATCGGATTCAGATCCTTCCAGTTTTTTACAAAATTAAATACAACCAACCAAAATATGACATTTATTTTCAAATATTTATGAGATATATATATATAATTTTTTTTTTTCATTTTTCATTTTTTTCATTAAATGTATATATTTTTGTTTCCATGTTAAAATGGCCTGTATTAATATTATATATATATATATATATATATATATATATATGCTATATATATATATATATATATATATATATATATATATATATATATGTATATGTATATGTATATATATATATATATATATATATATATGTCCATCCATCCATCCAGTTCCATTCTCCATCTGTCCATCCACACCTCCACATTCCCTTTCCTTCCATTTGTCCCTTCCACATCTACTACCGTCTTCCACCTTCCCCTCCATTATCCATTCCAGATATTTTTCTAGGCATTCCGTTGATCCTCTATCTCTTAACATGTCCATTACCACCACCCAGCTGTCCCTCTCACAAGCTCTACCACTTCTCACCCAAATCCACTAACCTCCTCTACTTCCGTCTCTTCTTATTTACTCCTCTACTCAGTCCCTTTGCATCTCACTTGTGCCCCCAACACTATTTGCTCCTCACATTAAGAGCCAGCTTCATGTCCGTGCGTCGGTGTTGGCCTCCAGTGTACTTGTGTTGTCTCATCTTGACTCGTCTCGAGAATTTCTCTCTTTCCTTCAACAATGGGAACAACATTGCTACTGTCCCATTAAATTTCCCCAATTCTCTTGTTTAGTTTACCGGCATTATGTCCCGTTTCCTCACCATAATTTACCCCCAAATGTAAAGCTGGTCCGTTTCTCAGCCCTTCTCCACTCAGAGCTCACCTCCAGGACATCTCCACCACCTCCAATCAACATCACCTGTCTTCCCTCTGTTTATCCTCATGCCCCTCTCCTCCCAACTCTTCGTCCCAAACCTCCAGAAAATTCTGCAGTCTCTCTTGGTTTTGTGCGCAAACAACACCAAGTCATCCACGTATCCAAACATCTCATTCTCCACTCTGTTTCCACCGATCTCCCACAACTGTCCATGTATATAATGAACAGGGGTGGAGAGCACACTCTCCCTTGCTTCACTCCTAGTTGTGACATTAAACCATTCTCCCTCACCAGAAATAGTCTTTACTCTGCATTTGCTGTCTATAAGTGCTTTTACTGCTTTTAACTGTTCTCCAGAATTCCATATTCCTGGCCATTCTCAGTTCCATCCCTGTAATACTTTCCCCTTGGCACTCCTATAAAAGCCTTTTCATTCTACAGCTGCACAGTGCATATGTCACTTCCTAAATTCCAATTCTTTCTTATCATTTTCAAGCAGACACCATATAGTCAGTCTCCCCGGTTTGAAACCATGTTGCCACTCTTCTGGCTTGTGTTCCACCACCTCTCTCCTTCTCTCTAATATCATTTATGGATCTTCACACAGAGTGCGACATTAATACAATCCTCTATAGTTTCCATTCTGTTTTATCTGTATTTATATATAAGGACAGATTGTTGCCCTACTCCATTCACCAGGCACCATAATCTCTCCAGCACCTGTTCATCAGATTTAGCATCCGTCTTGTCCCTTCAGCTCCATTTCCTTCCCGGCGTCTCGCAGCTATTCCATCTTCTCCACGCGCGTTCGCCTTCCATCCTCATGTCCCTCCTCCCATCAAGATCTCCATGCCTCCACCTTCCTTCTCCATCTCCACTGTTCTTAGAACTCCATTATCCATTCATTTCCCTGTCCTTCCATTCCTTTCACCCATCTATCCCCCATCTTCTTTCCATTCCATTTTCCATTGTTTCCTTTTCCATCCTTTTCACTCTATCAGACTCTCGTCGAGCCTCTTTTTATCCATTTCATCATCTCATCTCATATACACTTTCACTATATATATATATATATATATATATATATATATATATATATATATATATATATATATATATATATATATATATATATATATATATATATATATATATATATATATATATATATATATATATATATATATACTCTTTCTCTCATAGGCCAGCCTCTAGAAGAACCACAATCCATATCTCAAAAAACTACAATAGCTACATGGAAAAGGAATACATTGTTGGAATCCTGGTAAGAATTTTAGTTAGGAAAATGTATAAAAAGAATAAAAAATAAATAAAACTACAATATCTACAGGGAAAATGAATATATATTTTTGGAATCCTTTTTAAAAAATTTTAGTTAGGAAAATGTAAAAAAAAAGATTGATTTTTTTTTAGGGGGCGAGGTCACAGAAGAGAGAGAAAAGAGTGTGTATATATATATATATATATATATATATATATATATATATATATATATATATATATATACTCTTTCTTTATATATATATATATATATATATATATATATATATATATATATATATATATATATTATTCAAAAGATATTACACCGCAATGTAGGGGGCCCGAGCCGACGGGGAACACAGGAGGGGACGTTTTCCGTAGAGGGCGGAACCCGCGACACCCACATACCAAAGGCAGGGTTTTGGAACCCTCCCGGAGAAAATAATCCTACTCGTAGTTCCCGGGCAAGAGGCCGACTCCTGCATCGGTGCGGTATACCCAGATTCTTTAGTTAAAAAAAAAAAAACTATACATAAAAAGCCTATTTATTTTAACGAGTACCGTATAAAGGTCTCTAAATAGGCTTTTTTTCTTCTCATATTACTATAATTATTCTTTCTTTTTTTTACATTTCCTGACTAAAAAATTTTACCAGGATTCCAAAATGTATTCCATTTCCCTGTTAGCTATTGTATTTTTTTTTTTTTAACATTTTCCTAACTAAATTTTACCAGCATTCCAACAATGTATTCCCTTTTTTCCCTGTAGCTATTGTAGTTTTTGAGATATTGATTGTGGCTCTTCTAGAGGTGACCATATATATATACAGTATATATATATATATATATATATATATATATATATATATATATATATACTCTATATATATATATATATATATATATATATATATATATATATATATATATATATATATATACTCAATATATATATACAGCCTCCAGAAAGCATCATGCATGTAACTTAAAAATTATATACAGGAAAAAAATAACATTTGATTTTGGCAAGCAATGTTATCAGTCAAAGTTAAAAAAAATTATTTTTAAATAATCTCAATAAATACCTCCTTATATACTATTATAATTTTAGATCGAGAAAGCTTCGGTGTGAATGACCTTGAATCCATTACATTACTTCCTGAGATCAAAAGTTGCCAAATAGTATTTTAAGTTTACGCTTTTGAGAAAATATTATTATTTCTTTTTATATCCTTATTAGGGGGTTCGAGCCGACGGAGGGACAGAGGGGGGGACGAAGTCCCCCCCGTCGTCCCCCGGTAGGCCGAGAAACCCCGACTCGTTCTTGTTTACCCGTGGGATTTGCTTTAGCTAAAGAAGAAAAAAATTCAACATTTGGCAACCTCTGCCTGCTCACTTGCTGTACGCGATCTCTTCAAATTCTCAGAAAACGGTAATATCATACAAGATTTCCAATATTTTTAACTATTTTAAATTTGTCAAAAGCGTTATTTTTATTTATTTTTTTTTAATTTCATGGATAAAAATGTCTCCTGATTAATAAAATTTTATTTATTTTCCTGTACGTGTTATGGTTTTTTTGTTACGTGCATGTTGCTTTCTGGAGGATATATATATATATATATATATATATATATATATATATATATATACAGTACTGGCATTATTATTATGGATTTTTTAAAAATTTGCTATTTTTGAATAAAAAGGTTATGAAATTTAATTTTTTCAACTTTTATGAACTTATTTTAATACACAAGGATAATATAAATATTTTACTATTTATTTACCAAACTTAAAAGTATTGTGTGGCAGTATCTGGCAACAATGACAGATTTGGTGAATTATTCAGTGTTTATTATATTTTTACGTTCAGTTGCTGTCCTGCTTTCACGGGAGTTGTGTGTGTTATCGATGTTTTACACCTTTTATTATTTGTTATAATTAGTGTATACTAGTGTTTTATTGTATTATTTTAATAATAATACCATTATTTTCAGATATTTTGGTAGTTTATAAAAGTGATCCAAATATGGGTAAAGTTAGTGATTTGAGTCCACGGAAAGTCGGACAAATTAATGTGTTATTGCAAGTGAGCAACTTAAAACAGAAAGAAATAGCAGCAAAACTTGGGGTTTCAACTCAAACAGTTAGTAATATTAAGAAGAAATTGAAATACGGTCACAGTTGGAGCTCAAATAGGGTTGGCAAATGTGGAAAGAAAAGAAAAACAACACCCAGGGAGGACAAAAAAAAGAGTTCAAATGGCTCTGAAAAATAGAAGACTATCATGTAGGAAGCTTTCCAATGTTCTATCAGCAGAGGGGATTATTATTTCTAGAAGAACCGCCAATAGGAGGTTATTAGATGCTAGATTAAAAGCCTATCGTCCAAGAAAGAAGCCTAGACTAACTTTAGAAATGAAACGGGCAAGTAATGCCTGGGCTCAGACTCATATTCATTGGACTTCTGAGCAATGGGAGCAGGTAAGAGTTGATCAGATAGCTATTATTTCTTTTATCACTCATAAAAGAGCATTTGTTATTAGTAAAATCGCAATGACACTTGAAAATATCATTATTACTGAATTA
>JABUQX010105418.1:0-22500 GCA_015478945.1 Trachelipus rathkii
CAAAGAAATTAGGTTTTTTAGCCACACAGTTGGAGCTATTAGCAGCATAAATAATCTGAGCAAATAAGAGAAGGAAAGACAGATTTTACAGAAAAATACGTTGACCGTAATTTTTTTTGCATGAACAGGCGCAGAAAGATTTGTCACGGAGGAGAACCAACGATGTGCAGCGGCACATATTTCGTTATAAATTTTTTCTTTTTGTGTGTTTTTTGTTTTTTTTGTGAAAGTTTGGTCTTGTCTAATATAGTATGTATCGCGAGACGCTGCAAAGCAATTCGAGCTAGAATAAAGAATATTAAGTGAGAGGTAGGATATACGAAATATCTGAGTAGGTTTTTCATTCGTGATAAAAAAGCACTGTTTCTAGCCTGATGGCGTGAGAGAACACAATCATCTGAGTCTCTTAACCCTATAAGGATCTTTTTGGGGAGAGAAAGATTTTCAGTCGAAGAAGGAATTGAATCCTGACTCATAATTATATACCCTATCAATCGAATTAAAGCTTTCACTTTATACGGCAGAAGTCGAAGCGTTACCAGAGACAAAACAGTCAATCAAGTTTATTAAGTTATGATAGAAAACGACGCAATAATATAGCCCTCACAATCTGCCGCGATTAAAGTGAGCAGAATATAAGTTTTATGTGCAGGCAAGAGAGTTTGTATTGGAGAGAACGACTTAATAGTCTTAAAAATTAAGAGATATAAAGATTGTGGTCAGATTTATCCGATAGGAGCAAAGATGGCTTAGTTATAGGGAGTTAAGGGCTTATTTGGTGAAATCAATAGTCAAGTGTTATCAGATGGTTGTAAATAATAATTAGTTGTCCAGTTCTGTGTTGAAGCGAATGATTCCTAGGGCCTCCTTCTCTCTGGACTTAATATGATGAGTAATCATACAATCCATTCAATGTTGTGCACATAATAGAAATCCTCACCTAAAATAGAGGACTTAATATTTGTGATAGAGAAGATGTTAAGTCATCTTTAAAAGAAAGTATAGCAAGATATTAAAAAAAAATGCTTGAAAAACCTTGTTCACGTTTAGTGAGGGAACAGGTAGCAGATGTGACACAAGATTTAAATGTATAGCTGATGGAGAAAAGATTTTAGGCAAATATAATCAATCCGAAGATTAGGAAGATTCGAGATTTTTCGGACACTTTATACATGAGCAGTGTTAATGTTTATATCATCCCATACTCTTCAGAACGGAAATTATGCAATAAGTTATAAGTCTTGGATATGATTAATATATGAGTTAGTTTGAAGAATAATTGATATGGTCTCAAAATATGAAGCAAAAAGGTTTAGGAATTAGATAGTTAGAGAGGCCATATTCCACGGAATTATCTGGTATAGTAGCTGTAAGCCCAACAGGTGGGTTGGTAAACTCCTAGTTAGAAATAAGATACCATCAGCCTGTTTCAAATCTGTCACATTTAAAACAAACACATCACATCACTCACTCATACAAAATCAATTATATTCAGTATCAAAGCGAACAAAGATGAATGAAATCATCAAGGATATAAATTGTAATTGCCCTACATCTCTACTGCATTTAAAAAAGTTAAATTCTTAAATTATATATTAAAATCATAATTTAACAATGTATAATATATACTTGAAACTCCATCAACTTACCCATACACCTACCGTGTGACTACAACTAACACATCACACTCGCTCATAGCTCACCGCACTATTACCCTCAACTCTATAGTTAATAGTATTCAAGTTTTGATAAAATTGCGAAAATAGTAAATCTTGAAAATAATTTGGAATAGTTCAAGAAACTCTTAAAGTAAGTTTAATAAGTTAAAAGCTTATGTATTATTTTTTTTAAGAAACACATCTCCCTTTTATTATTGTAACAATAAGAAGAAAACAAGTTTCTGTGTAAATATGAATAATAAAATATATATATAAAATTAAAAGCAAAATAATAATTAAATAACACACATATATATATATACACCTACATACAGCAACACACACATACACACCGCTGACAACTTCACCTACACACATAAATCACAGTCTACACATACACTACACTCAATATACTTACTACAACATATATACTATACCTTAACCACACACTCACTATATAAACAACACACTATATATATATATATATATATATATATATATATATATATATTATATTATAATACTTATATATATATATATTATATTTAATAATATATATATATTATATATTAATATTATATTATAATAATATATATATTATATATAATATTAAATATATATATTACAATATATAATGTATATATTATATATATATAAATTAATTATTTATATATTATAATATATATATATATATATATATTATATATATATATATAATATATATATATATAATATTATATATAATAATTATATATATATATAATATATATTATATAATATATATATATATATTAAATATATATATATTAATATGTAAATATATATATAAGTATATATAGGGAGTTTTAATTTTAACTTATATATATATTATATTTTTATATTTTATTAATATATTTTTACCTATATATATTTATTATTATTTTTTGGTAATACTTATATTATAACCTATATATATATATATAATATATATATATATATACTATATATATTATATATAATATATATAAATCGGGGCCCTTAAGTAACTCTAATATAGCTATTTATATTTTATGTAAAAGATAATATTATATATATATATAATTATTATATATAAGGCTATATATATATATAAAAATTACCGTACCCTGGAGGATATTCTCGGTCGCGGTAGCGTAGAGTAGTCATAATCTATATATAAAAGGTATATAGTATAAGAAATAATAACTTTTGAAAATAGAAGATAAGGACCCCATATATATATATATATATCTTTCCAACTAGAGGAGTTTAGTTATCAGCCCCACTAATCACGAAAACTACAAAGCTTTATATTTTGTATTATGTGTATGTTTATTTATGAGATTCACGTGCGAGTGGCCGATATAGCATAATCAATTCCGTGGCATGAATCGCACATTCACGAGTGTGGACAAGTGAGTCGCATCGCGCAAACTATTTAGAAACGAAAATGTTGCAGGAGATGTATAGCAGGAGAGATATTTTTGGAGAGGATATTTATATTTGGTGTGTGATACACGTTAAATAAATTTTTTAGGACACTGTAGCATGAGATAGTGAGAAATTTATATATATAATGGAGGGAATACTAATTATAATATATTGTAATATAAATATAGTAATATAAAAAGATATTAATAAATATATATATAAGTATAATGATATATAATATATATTATATTATTAAATTTATTATATATAGTATACTGAGTCTATAGAAATACTATAGAGAATATAGAGTATTGGATAGATACTATTCATTACAAAGTAATATTATATATATATATAATAAGGTTAATTTTATATAATAATAGTATATGATAAGGTACCTCATATATATATATAATATGGGTGACTTTCATGGTGAGAATAAGATAATTATGCGATTATTATTACTAATATATATAAATAATGAATTGAGTAATAAATGATTATATATGTATAAGTAACATAGAGAATTACTAATAAGGTAATAAGCCTAACAGTGGCTGCAATCAGTAGAATTGACATGTACGCATGGCAATGGTCAAGCCAGGTTTGAATCCACCTTGTCCGGATCCTAGGTAGAAATTAACTAGAGAAGTTCCCGACTGCTGAGAAACGTGGCTATGCCCGTGAGATGAGAACTTATTATATTATATTATTAGCAAATAATATTAAAATAGTATTAATATGTTAATACTATAATCATATAAGAGTAGTATAATAATCACGATATATATATATATAAGTAATATATATTATATTAGGATTAGATATATATATAATATTATATATACAATCATCTCAAACTTTCTCAGATTCTCCACACAAAACTATTTTCATCAACGGTACATTATAGCCTAGAGCACCCTTCCATTCTTCTCTATTTTCCATCATTCTAAAACCTTCTCCTAACCACCCTTGCTTTAATTCTTTCATCACCCCATCTATATACATTAAATTAGCCAAGGAGGCATAACATATCCTTGCCTACTTGACTATTAATATTAAACTATTCTCTCTCCTCCTTTAATTCTTACACAAGCTTCACTATCAAGCATAATGTACATCCTTTTATTTCTTTCCAGAGGTCTACTTCTACCACTGTTGTCACACTACACACCTATCACAGATCTTGCCCTGTTAATCCTGTCATAAGCCTGTTGCAAAGTTCTTAAACCCTAAATACAATTTATTCTTCTTCTCTCTCATTTTCTCAATCATTTGTTTCAATTCGAAGATTTAATCTACACAACTTTCTAATCAACTTCTAAATTACACCTTGTTCTTCAGCCAGTCCAGTCGCCTCAGTCACTCCGAACACTCTTCATCAAAACGGCAGCATATATCTCTCATACAACACTCGATACTAATCCCCTATATTCCTACAGTTCCCCTATCTCCCTTAACCTTATAATAAAAGATAGCTATTTCTGATCTCCTGCCGAATTTTTCCGCGAGTATAAACCATCGGCTATTAAAACACCGCTTTGTTACAATAACCTCGCATATCCAGTTAGACCACTAATTTCGCATCCACATTCTTGACCATTTTAACCAGTAATTCTTTCTAAATACTTGCGGATTCGCATATTCGCATAATCGCTTTCGCGAATATTGGAAAATAGATATTCTGTTTCATCCTAATATTTACTAGGCCCTATATATATATATTAATATATATTAATATATATATATAATTATATAATATATTATAATAGTATATATTAATATTAGTATTATATATATAATACTATATATTTATATATATATATATATAATTTAGATGAAGGGGCTTAAATGTATACTATCCTACCTAGTATATAATATATATATATATTGAAAATGAAGAAATAACGAAAGCAAACATTGCCGCCCGAGGCCCAATTAGTCCGATTAAACGTGACCAGAAAGTTACGTTTATGATATATATACTATAATAAAATATAGATTTGTAGTGAGTAGTATTAGTAATAAATAATATATATAATATATATTATATAATAAATATATATATAGACTTGAAATATATTATATCATATTATATATATATACTATGAGGGTGTGTATCGCTGCTGTGTGAGGAGTGTGGTATGGTGATGGTAGGTGTTGTGAGTGTGTGTGATGATAGTGTGTGTGTGTGTGTGTGTGTGTGTATGTAGTGTGTTTGTGTGTGTAGTTGGTGTGTGTGTGTTGTGTTATAAATACGAAACATTTAAATTTTTATACTTTAAAATTAAACCCATACCTTTCTTACGCCTCTGACCTCACCTCCTATCATAGCTCCCCCCCCCCTCTATACTCATGCCCCTTCCCCCCTCTCCTCTTCATCCACCCCCTCCGTTCTCATCGCCCTCCCGTTCGTCAGATCCCCCCCTTTCCCCTCGTTTCTCTCTCCCCATCACCCAAAAGAAACAGATAAATTTTTTCGTTCGTTTTTAAAAATGACTTTTTTTTTTTTTCTTAGTAAAAAAAAAATTTAACGTATTTTTTTAACATTTTTGTATTCTTGTTTTTGTTTTTGTTTTTGTTTTTCTTTTATTTTATAATTATTTCTAGTTCTCATCTTTATCCTACTAAAAAAATAGAAAAAAAAAGAAAATAAAAATTTCCAATAATTATTATTTTTTTATTATTTTTCTTTCTTTTTTTTTTTTTTTTTTCCAAAAAAATAGTTCTGACATGTTTAAGTGCAACTTTAACGCCCTTAATTCTCACACGTTGATATATTCTCACGCACACACACGTACTTGAGAGAGAGAAGAGAGAGAGAGAGAGAGAGAGGACCGAGAGAGAGAGAGAGAGAGAGAGAGAGAGAGAGAGAGAGAGAGAAGCAGAGAGAGAGAGATCAGAAGCAATATATGATTATATATATATATATATATATTATATATATATATATCTAGTATATATATATATATATATACTATATATATATATATACCTCATAGTCTTCTTTTATATTTAAAATCTTTCACATTAATCTTTATCTATATATTCTAAAAAAATATTTATAATAAAATAATATTGAAATACAGTTGGCGGTCAAATTGTTACGCTTACTACTTTTAGGAAATAATAAATGTTACTCATATAGTGAGTGCCTATCTATATATCAATAAGTTTGATTACATATATAATAGATATTATACGTATAATTAAATCCCATATATATCACTTTTCAAATATTATGAATAAGGATATTTTTATCAAGCTATATATATGAGTTTAATAGGTCTCTTATCAGGACCGTCTAAGTCAGGTATGATATAAGTTATTATTGTTAGTGATTATAATACACATAGAGATAAAATAAATATATATACTGATAGAAACTGAAAATGATTAAAAAAAATCTTAGAGAATTAGAGACCTGAAACTAGGATGGTGCCACGACAAGCAACGGACAGACGCATCTCGCCCCCACTAATTTTTATATAAGAAAGTCTACGGGAAAATTTTAAACAATCTCTAGTTCTCAGAGCGATTAACAGGTGTAACGTATTTTTTTCTAAAGGAGACGTTAGCTGATTTATTCCTTGATGTTGTCTTCACTCTTCTTACATTATTATTATATTATTTTATTAGAGATATTATATATTATTATTCATTGTTTATTTTACAAAAAAATTAAATAAAAATAATTATTTTATATTTTTATATAATAATTATAAAATTTTGGTTCATAGTGATTTTAAATGCTATTAACTATTTTTAAGTATCTAAGTGAGTACCTACAATATAAATATTATAATATTAATATATATATATATATTATATTATATTATTATATATATATATTTTATATATTAATATATTAATATATATATATATAATATATTAATATAAATTATATAATTAATATTAATTAATATATATATTAATAATTAATATTTATAAATGTTTCTGATAATTATATATAATATATATATATATATATATTATAAATTATTATAAATTAATTAAATTAATTCATATTAATATTAGGCCTATATAGCTTATCACCGAAATAGTATCAAATGGACATGTAAACATTAAGATAAATCTATATATATATAATTAATATTTACTTTATACAAAATAAAAATGGAAAATAAAATAAACATTTATTTGATCTTAATGCACATTTATATTATCAATCGAGAATACTTAAAAAAAAAAAATAATTAATTTATTCTAATATTATTTATTAATAATATTCTATAATTATATATTAAGTCACAAATAATCTTCAAGTTGCGGTCCTCTGATTGACACTTTGAATAAGATACCTTTGAAAGCTTGCAATTGTCTTCGAGAGAAAAAAGTTGCCTAAAATACCAGCTTTATAATATAATTGGAAGAAAATATTTATTTTTCTTTATTATCCTTTTTAAGGGGGTTTACGAAGTCCGACGGAAGGGACAGAGGGATATAATATATACTCACCTGATCCAGATCCCCGGTATTTGGATATATATCCGAGAAACCCTCCGATACTAGTCTCTATCGTTCTATTAGTTTTACATTCAGAGGGTATCCGTTAGTAGTAAAAAAAAATTAACATATTGGTATCTAACCTTTCGTCTCACTCGGGAGTAAGACGCATCTTTGATTTATCAAAATACTGTAATGTTACTTTTATTTTTTCATAAATACTCATTTATGAAAATTTTTATAATTTTTTAAAAAGCGTTATTTTTTTTATTTTATAATTTTTAATTTCTCATGTGATAGGTAAAAATATGATCTACTGAATTTAATTAAAAATGATATTTACTTATTTACATTGAGCACTACAAATGTTTTCTTCATGTAGTCTTAAGGGATAAATTTCTCTTTTAGACTTATATAATCGGGATATTAGTAGCTTTAGACTACTTATTAATATAATATATATATATTCATATAGTTATATTATAATAATTATATATAATATATTAATATTAATATAATATTAGTAATATCTCTTACTCTCTTCTACTCTATCTTCTCTCTCTAATTCATATCTTCTCTTATCTTATATTCATTTAGTGCTCTAATCCTCTTCAATATATTATATATCAATGTACGTATGAGTATTATTATTACTAAGTAATCATGGGTCATATTGGACACTCAAAATATTAAATTTAGACCTTTTTTTGAGAGCTATAAATTTTTTTATATAACTACTGCCTATAATTATATGACCTATTTATTTTATGACCTTAGCTACGACTTTTTTTTGACCCTTATTATTATAGACCTTTATTGAGGACTAACCTGATAATTTATTCCTTTAATCTTTTTTGGGGCTTGATCTATTATATTTAGTAGAACCCGGATTTTTTGAAGAATATCAGGATTTTTTAGGGAAACCCTTGGATTTTTTTGAGAACTATATATTACTGATTATTTATGAAAGCTATTTATATAATACATAATAATTTTTTATATATTTTTAGAAAACTAGATAAGAGTTACATAAAGATTAAAATTTATTATTTTGAGAAATAATCGAAATTTTATATAGAAGAAATACTGCTCCAAATTTATTTTTGAGAAACCTCATATTATTTTATTACGGCAACTACTAATTTTTTGGCAACATCACTAGCAATTTTTTTATTCCTCAGGTCAAACCTCATGATCATTATTTGGCAACCCTTTCGGAAGGGTTTGAAGCACGCAAAACGGATTGCGTAAGCAACCGTTGTAACGATATTGACCAAACAAAACACCTCTAACAACAATGTCACTGCCCCCCTATTACTTTTATCGACAAAATTTCAATTTAACTCGACACGGCCTATTATAACCCTAATGCCATACTTTTCTTCGAAACCTAACTTAAACTTTGCGTGCAGATCAAGTCTTATTGCCCATATAGTAAGTATTAGTGATCGTGCTACTTACATTTAATGTGAGATTTAGCGGGCATCTAAATTTATATAGGTTTTGTAGTGCTTCATACACCTGGTTTTGTCCTCCCCTTTTCACTCTCTCGAGTCTATATAGTCTATAAACGAAAGAGAGAGATACCAATGAAGGATTTACAAAATTTCAAATCTTGTGACATGCGGCACAAGATATAATTCTTTATTGTTCTCTCTTCACATAGGACGTCAATTTTTTAATGAGCGCACACGGTATACGTAGTTATTTTATTGTCCTATGAAAATAGCTTTAAGGGGCTGTAGCCCAATTTTGTTCTGATGTGTGAGGACCACTATTTGTTTGACACATAGATATTTCATGTTGAATTCCTTGACTATCTGTGATGTACTACATATACCAATTTTGGTGCATTTATATTTTGTGTCACATCTCCAATACAATCATAAATTTTTTTCTCAACATAATCATCGCTCAGTGCCACACTCCGTCACAACGATAATTTTTATACTGATATTTCTTTAACTTAAAATTCGATAACGCATATTATTGGATTCTATAATAAATAACGTAATTAAACAATTAAATAGGATAACACCTAGAGTTGTGAACACAAAACTCAAACTTCCGGTCTATCACCACAGCACCAACCTCACACACACACAATCCAGCACACACACGCACACAAGCACACCCTATCACACCATTAGTTTCAAAATGAAAGAATGTTTTTACACACAACACCATCACTACACAAACACAAAACACGCAGACGACACAACCACACTATCAACTTAATAATCACACAATTACAACATATAGATCATCTTACATTTACACATAAGATAATCTTCACTTTACATTTACATCTATATTCACTAACGTTTATACAAACACAAATTATATATATTAATATATATATATTATATATATATATATTATATATATAATATACGACTCAACCCTTTGGTCTTCTCTAAATGGTATGTCTTATAATTTGTAACGCAAGTACACGTGATAAATTTTTTGTATTCCTTCCTTATTATAGGGACTGTATATATATAGTAGCCCTATTTTTTGAAATGTCTTTATATAACTACTTGTTTTGACATTGATATTTATAGGCAGATTAGACGCTATGATACAATATACCATGGTCAAATAATATTTTTTGACCCACGCTACCTTTGATGGCTTTATGAAATGGTTCCCCATCACCGTAAGAAGTAATTCTAGTGTATGTTTCCTATATTTGTGAGTTTCTAATATATGAAGTATTAATGATGAGTGCCATAGGCTGAGTTGCCAGTGAGTGTCCAATGAGTTGCCATGTGTAGTTGAGCCACTAGTGCCATGTGAGTGCCACATATGTGCTATACTAAAGTGATAGTGCCACATAGTGCAAACTGAGTGCCACTTTTTTCAATCCTTTTCTAGCCTCTCACCTGAGTCCTAAGAATAGCCTAATATGGGTGTCTACTACTAGGTAATAAGGTACGGGAAATCGATTGGTGTATATCTACCAACTTGCTCAGTGAATGCTGTCCTAGCATCAAGAGTGGAGTTAGTGACTTTTGTGTCAGCCGGCATAGAGTTTTGTGTTGATATTGGTAACTTCTTATAACCTTAATTAAGCACTTAGCACTGCGCCATAGACACTCTCTACACTCCAGCCCACAGTATACTAAGTCACTTATCCAGTCCAGCGCACAGGTAACTTACACTCACGGTGCGGAGCTTGCCGTAAGCTACAATTTTTTCGTTTGCCTCTTTCTGCATGGCAACTCTTTGATGACCTCATCTTTGATGAAGTCATCTTTGATACCAACTAATTGGTGATTCATCTTTGATGACTCATCTTTTGTCACCTTTAGATATCATAAGTCCCGTTGTTCCTATCGTATGGGAACCGTTCAGCTACTTACGCACCCCTTCTCCCCTTCTGGTGAAAGGTGTTATGGAGTGCCCCTCGTCGCTACAACGGTTCCGTAAAGATCGTGCGACTGTCTCGCGACTGCGAATGAAAATATATTATAAAGCCTATATGCGTCTGTTGCTTCAGTCATCTGTGCGTAGTTTGCGTTAGTTGTCACATTAGAATGTTCTGTGTGAATTGGTCTAGTTACCAATATAACATTTCCACAGAACTTTCTTTTCAATACTATACATTGATAGATACTATTACGAGGCTCTTGTTCTCATCTTTGCACATACGCGCTTAATGGACGAATTCATTATTATAGTATATATAAACTATTTTCTCAGCAAGAATACTACTAACTGTATATACTTCAATTAACATAGACGCTATATTTAATTTTCTCACTCATATTAAATTATAATATTAAACCTTATATATTATTATTTACTTGTTGCATATTAATTTTAATACTTTATTTTATAATTATTATAATATTTTTATAAATTGTAATGTAAGTAAAGAAATAAATAACTGAAAATGTATTAAAAATATAAACATTTTTTATATTATCATATAAACTGTACGAATTTATATTAAAATACAATTAACATTACATTAATACCTTATAATAATACAGTAATAAATTTCAGTAAATATTAAATAGAGTGTTATTACCTTAACACTAGGGTATATAGGGGGATTAGGTATGCTTTTTTTAGTTTTAACTGCTATATACTGCTTTAATACTAATCAATGTTTTACTTTAGTGCATTAATCAATGTTTTACTTATTTGATTTATAACTTATATGTTTTATATACTTATGTATTTAAAAACTATTATTCACTTAATCATATTTAAATATAATTTATAAATGCTAATTACATATATACCTTATAAAGCAGTTAAAATCAGTAAATTAAAAATAGCAGTGTATTTACAATAACACGCTAGTAGGGGATTTAAGTATAGCTTTTGGTTTTACTGCTTTACTGCATTTAACTCATGTTTTAACTTAGTGCTTAACTCATGTTTTTACTTAGCTTTAACTATTATATTTGTTTTACTAAAGGCTTTAACTTCAATTAATATTAATTATTAACGTTACATACCTTAAAGCAGTAATCAGTAAATCATAATTATGAGGTGTGTGACCTAACACCAAGGGGGAATTTAGTATATAGTCTTATTGTTTTTAATATAATCTTAGTCCTTTATACACTAGCTTTAACTCTATGTTTATTACTGCTTTAACTGCATGTTTTTACTAGCTATTAAATCTCAACTGCTTATTATACTGCTTAATACATTATTCTATCTGTATCTCACTGCTTTGCTTTCTTTAACTCTCTGCTTTACTGCTTAAACTCACATTGTTTTACTCTGCTTTAAATCATATATTTATTTAACATTATGTTTTTTATTTTGTTTAATACTTTATATTATTTTTATTATTATTTTATTTATTTTTATTATATTATATTTTTATTATTTTATTATTATTTTATTTTTATTTTTATTATTAACCACTGTGGTGTTACTATAGATACATGGTAGGGCCCTAACTTTTATCATTCTCTATTATTTAAACTACCAAACACTAACACCGGAAGGGAATTAACCACTCTAGGCCCGTCACACACGCACACTCACATCACACATCGGCACAAAACACGTCTATCTACCTCGCCTTCCGAGAGATATAAACTGAGTACAACAATACACTATAAAATAAAAAATTCATTATCTCGAACATTCTCACATCACATATCACACATAATGGCTAACACATGGTAACATAGTAAAATATACGCCACTATGTATCATCTTGAGATATTTGCACACTCTCATTACTACAAAATTTCCGGTCACACTACATGAGTTCGAAAAATGTAAAAAAAAAAAAATAAAAAAATTGGACACTATATATCACACACATTCCTTCTCTACATCGCGACGACGCTCTCGACTCAGGGCGACTTACCACTTATACACTCAGAGTGTCATCATATTGAATAGCCTTATTAATCGCATACATTTCATATAGAACACTTTCAATTTATCCTGAACATTAATAACATTTACATCATTACATCTCTCACATCATGTACAAGGTATTACACGCAGATGCATCTATACAATTCATATTAGCATGATTGGTAGCTTTACCGGAGAGCCCACAGACACAGATTTACTTAACACACAGCGCAGATTTACTTAACAACTCGCACAGAATTTACACACATACACACCCACACACACACACACACCACACAGGGAACTAATGGGGGGACGTTTTTCATAGCCCGTAGGGGAGGGGCGGAGGAACCTCAGCGACACCCAAATACCGAGCACACACTTACTTAACTATAACGTATAATTTATTAAAACATTTTATTGTTTTTAATTAAACATGGATACATTTATTATTAACTCATTAAATATAAACTAAAAATTATTTACAATAAGTTTCTCTAAATATATTTTTATGAATAAATCAATCATTATATTCGAACAAAGAATTTATTACTTAACTGTTAATAACTCTTTTGTATCTCTATAAATTTTAATAAAAGTATCAAGTTATTTAAAAAGTGAACTTTACTAAATTTTCTTGCACAAAATGTGTGATTTACAAAACATCCTATGAGAGTTTTCACGCCTCATCTAATAGCAATAACATATGCAGTATTATTCAACAGTAAGATCTCATGGTCCCTAGCAAACCCAAACACCTCTACACCCTCGAAAGCTATGCCACGTTTTTGTTCTATTGACGTAACTGCTTTAACACTCACTCTATCAATATCAACAGTATAAAAACTAAACAAAATAAGTTCTGTGCTCGTTGCTAAGCATAAAACAATGTATTATTTTAAAGTCGTTCATAAGTTTTTACATATTTTGAGACAATAATAATTATTCACTTACAAGCATTTATATTATGCCTCGATGTTAACATTTATAAAAATATTTCAAAGTTTTTTTTATAAATAATTCCGCGCAGATTTTCTTTATTATTATATCTATGTACATTGACAATCCATCACGAGAAACACAACAACGGCCGACCTCCTTAACAGATGGAGCGAAGCTGACGCTCAAATATCGCTCTCTCGCTGTTAAAAATAAGTTGTTGAAAATAGGACTAACAAATTAGAGTCTAAATATTCTCTACGCCGTATAAATCTCCCTTTTTGTAGCCCTGCGGGCGATTTAGCCTAATTCGAGGATAAATACACTATCATTCAAAACGTCGACCACCTTGGATATTCATAGTAAAATATGTGAGTTTGCTCATAGTATCTACGTTAGGCCTTGTACAATATAATATAGTAGTGCTTTGGAAAAAATTTAGTGGATATAAAAAAAACATAATATTAGTAATCCACTGCTCGATATAAAAATTTTTGAGACAGACTATTATTTTTTACACTAAAGTCAAAATAGTGTAAATTCCAGTATAGACAAAGAATCAATTGTTATTATTTATTTTTTTTTAAATAATATTTCAATTACTGATAACTTCTGGATCGGTTATAGTATCACTTTACAGCAGATCGTAAAAACATACGTTTTCCCTTACTTGTGATTGGTCGGGGAAATCCTTATCCATCTATTATGAACGTCCGTATGTGATTGGTCGAGAATTGTGGGTTCATTCGTCTATGTCTTCTGAAATTACAACTTTTGTGGCTTGATAAACTTGTATTGTGAGGGGGGAGTGGTGTGTTTTATTCTTTTTTAGACAATACTACGCATCTTTATAATGCATATTAGTCATGGGTTTAGCGTGTTAGAGAGTGCACAAGGAGTTTATTACTCTGACTTTGTATTAACGACGCGTAGTTTTATTTTTACTAAGTGTATATCATAATTATAATAATAACTACTTACATTGAGGAATAATTTTTAATTTCACTAGAAAATAGAATAGAAAATAATTAATTCACTAGTTCATAAGCTAACCACCAGGGGTCAGCATGAGCAGCATGAGCGCCACCCGCAAAGGCAGCCAAACCCCGCACCCGCTGGTGCGTCCCCGCCGCCGCGTGCGCGGCCGCAGGCGCGATATCGCCGCGTTCCCGACCGCCGCGTGCGCCCGACGGCCGCAATATTTCCGCGTACTCGCCCGCGCGTGCGCCGGCAGGCGCAAATATTTCCGCGTACATCGCCGATAAGTGTAAGTGTGGTGTGTGTGTGTGTGTGTGTGGACCGCATAGTGATATAAGTGTACTAAATAGAAAACGATGGTATGATGGGTAAACTGTAAGGTGGTCATGAGTGAATGTTTATACGAGTGTGCAGTACGTGCACACTGTGTGTCATAAGAGTACCTAGTGTGGTGGAGCGGTGGGTGTGGTGATGTGTGTGATGTGTATGTTGTTGTGGTGTCGTGATGTGTGTGTGTGTGGGTGTGTTCTAAATAATAATAAAAATAGGCATGAAGTAAATAAAACTCAAGTATAATAATAATAAAAACTAAAATAATAAAAATAATAAAATAATAAATAAATAATAAAAATAATAATAAAATAAATAAAAAGTATTAAAACAAAAATAAAAAAACATAATGTTAATAAATATATGAAGCTAAAAGCAGTAAAACATGTGAGTTAAGCAGTAAGCAGAGAGTTAAAGCAGTAAAGCAGGAGTTAAAGCAGTAAAGCAAGTAGTTAAAGCAGTAAAAACATGAGTTAAAGCAGTAAAACATGAGTTACAAGCAGTAAAGCACGTAAAACACAAAGCATACTAATCCCTTAGGTTTAGGTAACACCTCTATTGATTACTGATTTACTGCTTTAGGTATGTAACGTTAATAAATATATGAGTAAAAGCAGTTAAAACATATGAGTTTAAAGCAGTAAAACATGAGTTAAAGCGGTATAAAACACTGAGTTAAAGCAGTAAAGCAGTCACACACGAGAATAAGCAGTACTTCAATTCTCCCCTAAGGTGTCTTAAGAGTCGGACCAGCCTCTAATTAGATTGATACCTGGATTAACTGACTTTAGAGGTAATGTAATGCTAATGAAATACTCGTGAGTTAAAGCAGTAAAACATATAAGTTAAGAAGCCAGTAACACTAGCAACTACTGGAGTTTGAGACGGAAGTGTCAGTAAAACATGAGTTAAAGGAAACAGTAAAGCAGTAACACAAAAAGCATACTAATCCCGCTATTGGTGTTGAGAGGGGTAATTATTTTAGCAGAATTCATATTGATTGTATGATTGTAAATGACTTTTATAAGGTAGGGATAATAGGTTACTCTGCTTTATATAATTTATACGGTAGTTAATTCTAATAAAATTAAATCTAAATACGGTCACTAAATTATAAGTGTGGTAGTAACATAAAATGTTCCGTAATGTTATCAGTACACCTCTAGTTTATTCATGTTTCTCTTTACCTAATTATAACATATATTTTATAAAAAAAATTATATTGATTTTATTTATAAATTATATATTTTATTATGAGTTTTATAATTCATTTTCCAATACGCTCAAAAAAATTTTAGCGAAGATAGGATTTCTCAAAGTAATATGTATTAATCCTAATTTGTTGAGTGCTGAGTAAATTATTGGCATGATTTGATAAAGAATTTTTGAAAATGAGTAGGTAAAATTTTTAGTTTTTTCGCAGAATTGGCTGTATAGAAATATTTTTTTTTAATTCTTCTTATGGAGCAAAGTTTTGCTATGAAACCTTGGGCGTGTAGATAGACTTGCAGAAATGAACTTCATTAGTACGAGAAGAGTGTGTCTGAATCCGGCGAGAAAATGTTATATAGTAGTTAGATAATAATCACAATTATTGAATGTCACTCTATAGCTGATGATTATGATTCTTTCAGTTTGTTCGCATGTTTCGTGAGGTAGTACTGGATACTCTACGGGGTGCTGGGCGTGGTGTCTAGCGATCCAGTCCTGCTTGCGGGAGCGGGCCTATATTGTATACTGCGTGAGCTACTTTAGTAGTTAGTATGAATCAGGCTTTATAATTAGATTATATCTTAGAGTAAGATCAAATAAAAATGATTCATTCAAACAGTAGAAATCACAAAAGAATCATAGGAACACTTGGGGTATGAATCTAAAGAATGTATATTTTCAAATCTAAAGTATATAAGTCATCATAAATAGATAATGATAATTTACTCAACCTGTAAATTATGAGTCTTTCGAAGTGTGGTGAGTGTTAAAGTTGAATTATAGTGATATAATACCTGCTGCGCTAGTTGAAAGTGTAAGTTTGATTATAATGTTGGCTAGTTGTTAAGATTTTGTCTAATGTTGCGAGTATTGTAAAGTATGAATTATAAGTGTTTAATTAAAAATACTCAAAACTATATCATAGTATGGTAAAGCATTCTATTAGTCAGATAAGATTTGGATTATATATACTCAATCATAATACCAATATTACGATTCTCTACATACCTTTTACCTAGGGGTAGACACGCCTCTCATTATATAGGTATCTATTTCATATAATAATCAGCTCAGGGGAGGCTAGAAATAGGAACTTGAAAAAAGGTATGGCATCATTACTAGTTTATTGAGCATAGATTAATGTTGGGTCACATCACACTTGGCATACTTATGTGGACTCACATGGGACAACTCATTGGCAATCTAACACTTATGGTCCTTCATATATGGCACTTATATATATATTACCTCAATTGGCATTCTCATACTTGGCAACTTACACTATACTGGCTACATCTCATACTATATAACATTACATAGAAACATAACTAAAAATAAGAATTACACTTTCTTTATCAGGTGAATTGGGAACCACTCAAAGCCTATATATCAAAGTTATAGCGTGGGTCAAAATTGTACCCAATGGTATATGTCAATGGTACAAGGATCATCACGAATATATCCATATGGTCAAACAAGGTTATAAGTACATCAAAAAGGGCTAAGGATCCCTAAAGGATGGACTAAAAATTTACCGATGAGGTCAAAATATTGACCCATGGAAGCACGAAAGGTTTGGGTCGTGTGTTGTACGTTGGTGAATATAAGATGGTAAATGATAATAGTGTAACGTATCTATGTGTAAATGTAAGTGTCATAGTGAATGTGTGTATATAATAAGTGGTGTGTGTGTGTGTGTGTGTGTGGTGTGGTGTGTTGTGTGTAATTGATTGTGTGTGTGTGTGTAGTTAAGTGCATGTTGTGTGATGTTAAGGTGGTTCAAGTTAGTGAATTAGCATCCAATACATGCGTTCATGATTAAGGAACGAAATATAATTAACGGGTGGGCCACGAGTGGGTAAAAAAAATTGCTGTGGGCCAAATAAATGACCGCATGTAGTATAAATAATGGCAAGTCAAGGCCTCAGAAATAATTATGGTCAAATCAAGGTTTTAAGACATCAAAAAAGGGCTAAGCCCCTAAATGGAAGGACATAATATAATTACGTGGGATCCAAATATATGGAACCTCCATGAAGGACAAATAAAATTAAACGTTTGAGTAAAATTGACTCAATTATGAGTTATTCATGTCCAGCTTTATTGTGAGAAATAAGTTCAGGGCACGCGACAAAAAACGCGTTAAGATCAAAAATAGGGCTAAGCCCCTTAAATGAAGATCAAAAATTACCGGGGCAAAAATTGACCGGCGGTCGAAAAAATTAGGGGCATAAAATAGGGGGGGCAATACGTACAACGGTTTGCTTACAGCAACCGTCTCCGCGCAGACAACCTATCTTCGAAGTGGTTGCGCCAAAATATCAGCGTTAGCTGCACTGTGAGAAGATATCATTTGGGGTTGCTTACTAAATATATATAAGTGTTTGTCTGTGTAATATTAATTAGTGTTGTTATCTCACTATATATTTTGATGGTGTTCTTCAAAAATATTTGGTGTTCTCAAAAATTTGAGTGTTTCACTCTCAAAATATTAATTTGAGTTTGAATCTCATCAAAATCCGGATTTATCTAGAGAGGAGATAACTTCGTGGTGTTAATCATATATAAAAATTGGGATTTCATATTAAATATAATAATATTTATTGTGATTCTCAATATATCCACTGTAGTGAGATTATACTTAAAAATTAAATTAGGTTAATCCATAGGCCTCATATAAATAAGTGATATATAGTAGTGTGTAAATAAATTCAGGGTTGCACTCTAATTATATAGAGTCTCAATATAGTGTCAAAATTAGTGATCGGATGATTCAATAATTATAATTGATTTATCTATAAGTAGTCTAGGATTTATAAAAATTGGGACTCTCATATATTAAATATATATTAAGGTCATATTTTTATTTTGTGTCTCACTATTAAATATGACGCGTTCTTTGAGATATTTTAATTCATTTAATTCTTTAATTATTATTATTTAATCTATTATTGTGTGATTTGCTGTTGTGTTTAGTAATATATATTTCAAATTCCACTTGTGGTGAGTATATATAATGGGCGTTAAAGTTGCACTTTAATACCTTCAAGAAGATACTTTTTATTTTATTTTTGAAAAAAAAAGAAATAATAAAAAAAGGCGTAAATTTCGCACAATTGGTATGTAAAATTAAATTAATGTAAAAAATCATTTAAATAATTTTATTTTATTACTATTAATACTTATTAAAATTGATTAACAGATATAAATTATTTCATTAACCAGAAATCCAAGCGATTCTCAGTATTTACTCTATAATTTTATTATCTACTCTTTTTTTTTTTATTATAATGTATCGCATGTAATAGTATTAAACAAATAATGAGTGGAATAAAAGAAAACAAAACAAACAAAACAAGAATTAATCAATATTTTAAGTAAAATATCGTTTAATTAATTTGTTGGTCAATCAAATGTACACTAACAAAATCATTATATAATATATCACGACTGAACACATTCTATCTGTTATATATTTCTAGAGGAGTGAGTGAGAGAGAAACGAGAGAGAAGAGTGAGAGGATGTGGACGAGACGATAGTGGGAAGTGAGAACGGGAGGGGATGTGAGAGGAGAGAGGGTATATGACTATGAGACGTAGAGGTAGGAGGGGAGCTGATGATAGGAGAGTGACTTTGTAAACTGAACGTAAAGATTATAAAGGATATATGTCTTTAATTTTTATAAGTATACAAAATTTAAATGGTTTTCGTCATTTATAGACACACTAACACACACCACACTCTATCATTCACACTCACACACACCTAGCAGCAAACACTTATTACACTACTATATAATTACTTCAAGATATCAAAATGTTGTATTTGTAATGTTTTTCTCGATCAGCACCATCAAGACACAACACACCACACACATACATACTCTATATACTACTAATAAATATTATTAGTTGAGTAGTTAGTATTAATACATATAGAATGATTATAATAATACTACATTACTTTACTGAATATAAATAAATTAATTTAAAAACTATAACTCATAAAAATATAGTCAAACTACTCATAAATATATATTAATGATAATATCATTGCCACAACAATATAAAGTATATATATATTATATATATATATATATATATATATATATATATATATATGTAGTGGTTGTGGTATCTGTATTTTGATTTTTTCTTCTTGATTTAATTAAATTACTATAAATATAATAATAAAAGCAAATTAAGAATATATATTATATATATATATATAATATAATATATATATATGATATACTATATATTATATTATATATACTTTATATTAATATATATATATATATATATATATATATATATATATATAATATATTAACATACATACTACTCCTGCGCCCTTGCTTTGTAGGAGCGTATGCCTGTTTTGGAGCTAAAAGCAATCATTGCCATAATAATAATAATAATAATAATAATAATAATAATAATAATAATAATAATAATAATAATAATAATAATAATAATAATAATAATAATAATAATAATAATAATAATAATAATAACATTCTAATAATATATATAACCAGTTAGTTACGGAGTAAAATACAATCTTAAATTTTAAGATTATAATTAAACTATATATATATATATATATTATTATATAATATATATTTATATAATATATATATATATATATATATATATATAAAAAAATTAAAATACTATATATATATATATATATATATATATATATATATATATATATATATATATATATATATATATATATATATGTCAGGCTTCACTGCAATGCACAGGTCCCCCCCCCCTGGATGCTTTCAGTACTGGCGCCCTTGGGAGATTTGTTTGGTAGTTTGTTCCTGCTTTGGTTCTAATTTTATAAGTCCATTCACTCAATGTGTCTTGGACGTTTAAGAATAATATTTTCTATCATAGAAAATTAATCTATTTTTTTTTTAGAGATCTGGCAGGGTTTTTTTTTTAAAAATGTTTTTTTTTTTTTTTGTAGTTTTTTTGGGGGGGAAGCACTCAATAACCGTTTTTTTTTTCTTTAAAAAAAAAAATTATTTATGGTCGGAATGTGATAGGAGTAACACCATACGAAAGAACTCGCCCAATTATTTCCGAATCTCGAATAAAATTTAATATTGATTTAGTTGATAAAATTTATCCTCACTTCTAACTTTCGAGGAATAAAAATCAATCAGAAATAAATAAATAAAAATTTCATGCGGGGGTTGATGAATCATACTGCAAAAGACGTATATGACCCAAACATTTTAAATTTGATATATAAATGAAAATAAATTGTGTGCAAAACTAATTAAAATAAATTGAAAAAAATTATGAAACGAGACTTGCAAATAAAAGCCAACATACAAAAAAAATTAATTTTGAAAAAAATGTTTTTTCACAAAAAAAAAAAAAATTATACAAAAAAAAATTCTTCATACAAAAAAACGTTTTTTACAAAAAAAAAAAAAAATTATACCAAAAGAAAAAATTTCTTTTACAAAAAAATACGTATTTTACAACAAAATAAAAACACATACAAAATTTTTTTTTTAAATTTTATCACTTTTTTTTACAACTCTCCTGGACTCACATTCATACATTTTTTTTTTATTCGATACATAGTACATTCTAAACAGTTTACGAGTTTTGATGATCATTGATATGTTAATAAGGTATAAAATATTATTTAAGTGTTTATTAAGTGTATAATGATTTTAGAGGCATCATACCATACTTGCATTTATTTCTATTTAAACGCTGTCATGCGGTGTGTATGACATGTAATTGACGTGGAAGTAACGCTTAACTAATAATATGTAGTATTAATTTTCTTTTTTATTTAATTTTCACATATTGCGTAACGATAGGCAAATAAATGTATTAAAACACATACAAAATTATTAGAGTTTGCTAACATTCAAGGGATGGCGTGTCTTTTCTTTGCAAGAGATTTTGCATTTAGGCTAATTGTTTCCAGCTACATTTGTTCTGTGGAATTCTTTGTTCATCGTCTGCTCTTACTTCTTCTTCAGTATAAAACGTTCTTCACTTCAAAACTTACGTCTGCTCCCACCTGTTAGGATTGCTCTAACTTTATCGTAGGGTTTTTATAGTCATTTTTTTCTTTTCTTTTAAAGTGTAATATATATTAATTATATAT
>JABUQX010105418.1:27500-32500 GCA_015478945.1 Trachelipus rathkii
ATGAGAGAGAGAAGAATAAATTGTATTTAGGCTTTATGGATTTGCGACAGGCGTGTGATGGGATTAATAGGGAAGCTCTATGGTAGGTGTTAGTGATATATGGTGTTGGTGGTAGGGTTCTGAATGGAATCAAAAGTATGTACAACGATGGTGAAGCGTGTGTAAGAATAAATGGACTTGTAAGTGATTGGTTCAATATTAACATCGGAGTGAGACAGGGATGTTTTATGTCTCCTTGGTTATTCAATTTGTATATGGATGGGGTACTAAAGAATTAGAGGTAGGTGTGTCAAGGGAATGTGTTAGAATGATGGAAAATGGAATAGAGTGGAGGGTGCCCTACCTATTATATGCGGATGATTTGGTTTTGTGTCGAGAATCTGAAGAGAGTTTGAGAGGATTGGTAGAGGGATTTGGCAGGGTGTGTAAAAGGAGAGGTTTGAAAGTAAACGTAGATAAAAGTAAGGTTATGGTTGTGAGCGAGGACAGTCCTCGGTCTGAAGTTATGTTGGATGGTGAGCAAATAGAACAAGTAAGTGTCTGAGTTTAAATATTTAGGATATATTTTGGATGAAAAGGGAACAGATGATGCAGAGTGTAGTAGAAAAGTTGTGAATGGTAGGAAGGTAGCTGGAGCAATTAAATCCTTGGTGGATATAAAAGGACTAAGTCTTGAGTGCACTAGGGTCTTACATGAGCGTATGTTGTTACCTGTATTATTGTATATTAGTGAAATTATGGTATGGAATAAGAGGTATAGATCTAAAGTACAATGTGTTTAGATGGAAAATCTTAGGGGCGTGTTAGGTGTGAGAAGAATTGATAAAATGAGGAATGAACGCTTTAGAGAGATGTGTGGTGTGAAGAAAGAAGTAAATGAGAGAATAAATGAAAGTACATTGAGATTGTTTGGTCATGTGGAAAGGATGGATGACAGTCGGTTGGTTAAGTGGATGTATAGTGGCGAGCGTGCTGGGAACCGACCGGCTAGGAGATCGAAGAAAAAGTGGATTGAGTCAGTAAAGGAATGCCTGGAGGAGAGAAATGCGAGTTTTTCAGATACGAGAAGAAAGGTGCATAATAGGAGTGAATGGTGGGTTCTTGTGAGGGGGTATGGTTGTGGCCCACCTGAGCCAAGGAATGAACCCTACATTGACGAGATGCTATAGTGAGAGACCGTCGCGGTCCAGTGAAGCCTTAGGGTGCGAGTTCTCACTAAAGGGTATAAAGGGAGCTGTAAGGCTGGGGTTTCTTTTAGACTGGTGTCATATTCTTCTACTACTTTTCTTTTTCAAGTGCATTTGTCGCACCTTGCCCCCAGTCTTTGAGAGAGAAGGTGGGTGATGATGATGATTATGATGATGATGATGATGATGATGATGATAATGAGATATATATATATATATATAGTATATATATATATATAGTATATATATATATATATATATATATTATATATATATATTAATATATATATATATAATTATATATAATTTAGAAAGGCAATTGGAAACTTGCTCTCTCCAGGGGTCCAAACGACTTTCCTGCGTGCGAGAATCAAAATATCCCTTCTTGTATGCGTAATATATATATATATATATATAATATATTAAATATAGATATTATATATATATTATTATATATATATATATATATATATTATATAATATATATATATAATATATATTATATTATAGTATATATATATATATATATATATATATATCGAATTTTTTGCAAAATGTTTATATTAAAATTTCTTATAATAATTTACATTAATAATTCAACTAAATGTATGATTAATGAAATTAATAATGTCAATCAATGTTAAGCTGAATGAAGTGAACAGTAACGTTCACGAAACGTCCTCTTAAAATAAATGTTCGCTATCTTTTTTTTTTTTTTTTTTTTTGAACTATTACTTCTGACGACGTTTTAATATATCATAATATAATATATATATATATATATATATATATATATATAATATATATATATATATATTATGAATATATATATTATATATTATATATATATATATATATATATATATCATATATATAATATACTATAATATATATAGAGAGAGAGAGAGAGAGAGAGAGAGAGAGTTCTTTGGTTTAAACCAACATGTTTTTTTTTATTAAATCAACTAAAAAAACTATTATTCCGTTTTTTTTAAAGTATTAAAAAAAAGTGCTCTAAATGAAAGTATATTTCAAATACATCCTAATTAGGGTTATCCGACGCACCAGGTGCGGTGCGGTGCGGTGCGGTACATGGGAGGAAAACCTTAGTATCTCAATTTCAAAAAAACGTATAGCATCAAAACCTTAAGTATCTCATTCAAAAAAAACGTAATAACATCAAAAACCTTAGTATCTCAATTTCAAAAAAAACGTATAACATCAAAAAGGCGATAACAATAATAAAAAAACTAATAACTTTTAATCATTTTTTTATATTTTAGTTAGAATATTGTTATTAAGAGGTTAATTAAAATAAATAAACTTTTTATATATTACAAATTAACAACACACATTTGTCAATTATATTCTTTTCATTATTTTAAATTGGCGATTTAAAAAACATTTCTTTAATTCGTTTGAGAGATTTTTTTCCCATATATATTATATTATATATATATAATATATATATATAATATATATATATAATATATATATATATAAAATCATACACAGATGCTATATATATATATATTTATTATATATATATATATATATATGAGTTTATGTGCAGGACCCACCACGGCACAAAGAAGCGGCTACAATGGGGTGAGCATTCAACTCCTATATATATTAAATATATATATATATATATATATATATATATATATATATATATATATATATATATATATATAATATATATATATATATATCATATTATATATATATATATATTTATATATTATAATACTATATATATATATCTATATATCCTCCAGTGGGTAAAGGCCAGAGGCTTATCAAATTCCATCGCATTTTTGAAAAATTGGAAAACGGGGCCAAATTAAAGCCTTGCAAACTCCGATACGAAGCGCTTGAAATTGTGTAAATGCAAAGGAAATTGGCAAATAAGATAAATAATTTGTTTCCCAGACTTTACCAATGGAGTACATGCAAGATTGATCATAGCAGTTAAGTCAAGGTCAGGGAATAGGAAGGAAAGCGGATGAGACTGTCTGAAATACGAGTCGTAGGAACCCTCCTCAAAGAAAGAGATACAAGACTGAAAAATTCAGTAGATTAATGTAAATTGGAATAGCAGTAGAATAAAGAGAGGGATGCAACAGTTTAATAGCTTGGAAGTTTGAGGTTGTTTGAGTTACATGTCGACAAGCCCTAGACAACACTTTATCAAGGAGAGCAATATGTGTGGAACCACCCCAGATATGTGATTTATACTTTATATAAGTTTGAATAACTCGCCTATGCAGAGCTAGCAACTAGGGAGGTTAGAAGAAGTTCCGAAGGCGCCTCAGAACGCCCAACTTCTTAGAAACTCGTTAGAAAGAACATAATGTGATCCATCTAAGAAAGATCAAGAGAAAAGAAAATATGAAGAATATTAAGAACAGAAGAAGGTTAGAGTTGTGCTTTCAAAGAAGATATTATAGTTGTGTGGAAGATTATATCAAGTAGATAGATGAATGGAGTAATTGAGGCATTGAAAACAACATTGTTTTCTTTAACACGAACTATAACTACGAGAAAGATCAAAGGGGTCTGTTGCTTCAAGGCTACCCTCCTAGCATCATTTATTTACTTTTGAATTGGTAGCATTTTAAATTGGAAGGAGTAATGATAAGCGATGGAGTTTTCAGCTTAAGAATTAAGAGGAGACACACAGATAGATCATTAATGCAAATTAAAGAAAAAAAGAATTGTGGATAGAACAGAATTCTGAGGAACACCACTATGGATAGATTTAAAAGATCAATGGTGGCTATCTAAAAATTGCAGCCATAGAACGACACAGCACAAGAAGTTAAGAGAAGGTTGCAAAGAGTTGGATAAATACCGAAAGTGGAAAGTTTAGAAATTAAAGTTTGTCAAAGAGTTTATCGAAAGCCTTCGATATGTCTAGCGACACAGAAAAAAGGTTCACAGAAATGCGGAAGAACATAGGACCAAGAGTTTTAGAGAAAGGAAAGAAGATCCCCATACGAGCGGTCCTTACAGAAGCCATACTGGCAATCAGAGATATGATTAGAAGATTTAAGATGGTTTCAAATCTTTCTGTTAAGAATAGATTCAAAAACTTTTTGAAAGAACAGAGGTTAAAGCGATATGACGAATAGTTGGATTGTTGAATGAGGTCTTCGCTTTTTTTAGCATATGCTAGATGAATGCACCATTCCAACAGGATTGAGAAGTTGATATTGATAGGCAGTGAGGAAACAGTTTGCCTAGGCGGGGTGCAAGCTCAGAAGCACAAATTTTGAGGACCACTGGAGGGATAACTTGGGCACTCTCCGCCATCTTTAGCGTTAAGCTCAGTAAGTGCAGAAGTAACATTTTAATGAATTTAAAGAAGGCAAAGAGGAGAAATAGTTCTGGAACCGACTAATGTGGAATTCGAGGGAGAAGTTTGAGGAAACAGATCAGCTTTATCAGAGATACAAGAGGGGGGAGAGAGGAAGAAACAAAGTTGAAGTTGACATTTTAAAATTGCAAAATATCAAAGAAAAAAGTTTGAGGTTCAGGAGAACCAGAAAGATTGTAGCATTTTCTACGAAAAAAAGGGTTTTGGGTCTCGAAGAGCTGATTTTTTGTCATTCCGGAATGCAGTTTATAATAGCAACAACTTCTGGATTTGAAGACAACGATAATTTTCTTGATAAACCAAGATTTAATTCACTTTTAGTTCAAAAGGATAGACATGAATGTATGTCCATCATTATATATATAATATATATATATATATATAATATATATATATATATATTATATATATATATATATATATATAGATAT
>JABUQX010105418.1:37500-61807 GCA_015478945.1 Trachelipus rathkii
TATATATATATATAGTATATATATATATAAATATATATATATAATATATATTATATAATAATATATATATATATATATATATATATATATATATATATATATTATATATAATATTATAATATATATATTATATACCGATATATTTGTAATAGAAAACAATTCCAAAAGTTGTGGCTAGGGCTCAGCATTAGCCTCATCCCACTTGTTTTCTATTACAAAATATATGGTGTTTATGAAGCCTTGACTTAACTTGCAACCTTCATAACTCTACTTACTCAGAAACTGACAATATAATATATATATTATATACTATATATATATATATATATATATATAATATATATAATTATCTAATATATATATATAAATATACACTTCACTTCATTTCACCTTATCCTCGCAGAAATAGACAGAGTCTGTCAGCGCAACCAATATATATATATAAGATATATATTAAGTAAATATATATATATATATATATATATATATATATATATATATAAATTTTTTTATTTATTTTAAAAAAATTTTAAAATATATTATTATACTATATTTAATATAAAAGTAGAATATATATATATATATATATATATATATATATATATATATATATATTATATATAAATATATATATTATATATATATATATATATATATATATATATAATATATATATATATATATATATATATATATATATATATATATATATATATATTATTATATATATATATATAGTATATTATAAGATATATTAAAATAATAAAAACTCGTATTTCAATTTTGTTAAATTTGTAATATAGTATGAAAAATAATAACAAGAATATATATTTGACCTGGTGCAGATTAATGTTTTTTTTTTTTTTTATATTAGATAAAAATTTTGAATTCGCATATCTGGCGCAGCGTCCCGTCTGTTGTGTAATTTATTTTTTGTGCTGACATATTTAGAAAATCTAGTTTCACACAGATATTTTATGTGAATTATATGCTGCTTTATGTGTTGTGTTGGAATATTGTGTAAAAAAAGAATTCGTATGGCCTGTATAAATCCGGATATTCGTCATATATATCAAACCAGAAATCTGATACAGGCACTTTTCCAAGTTTAGCTTTTAATTGACTATATCTGAGATAATTTCAATTAAAAATGTTCATAAAGTTATAAAAAAAAAACAGGAGAATTTATATTTTGTTGTTGTTTTTTTTTAACTTTGAATGAATATCGTCTCCAATTATTACATTTACTTTCCAAATTTTGAAAATATTCAGTCAGAGATTCTGAAATGCTGCGTAGACGATTATTACCATCATTGTGGATTTCACTTCTAAATCCACTTCGGATTCTTGAATAAAGTCATTAAGGATCGCAAAACAGTCAAAGAATTTTGCTCCACAGATTGGATCAAATATTGCAATTTACGTGATAAAGATAAACCTTTATCTTTGGCTTGAAAAATATTAGCTTCTCTCCCTTACGCAGATATAGACATGATTCATTCAATTTCGCAAAAATATCTGCCAAATATGGAATCTCGATAGCCATGCGTATTTATTAACCTTTCAAATAATAAAAATTTATTATCAGAAAAATAAGACAAATCTTTTCTCAACTCAAATATTCTCACAAATCTATTTCCTCGTGATAACCATCACTCTTGTAAAAGTAGACTGCTATAATGACTTATCCATATCTTCACATAAGGCCTTAAAAATTCGTGATTGCAATGATTGAGTTTTAATAAAATTGATGATCTGCACTGCTTCATATAAAACTGCTTATAATGTAACTGTAGCTTATCAATGCATATCATTGAAGAATACAGTGGTTACTGTTGCAGATTTTTGCAACATTCTTGATTCGTATTACATCGCCAGTCACTTTTCCTACCATTGAATTTGCGCCTTCGCTGCATACTGAAATGCTCTTTTCTCAGCTTATATCATGGGTGTTCATAAAATTCAATTAAATATGCCATTTCCTGCGGTGCGTAGTTCCAAACTTTCACATAAAAGCAAATCTTCAATTTTATTCTCAAGGTCATATAGAACAAAAACAATCAAATTGCTAATCCAGATGTGTCTGTGACTTATCTAGTTGTGTAATACGTAAGAATAACATATTCGCGATCATGAAATAATATCGCTTCAATTTCATTGGCAGTATCATTAATACATCTTGACACAGTAGAGTTGGAAAAAGATACACTTTGCACCATACATCTACGATATGATATCTTCAATGCAAGGTTTAATAAGTGATTCACCAATAGTATGCGCCTCACCAGCAAGAGCAATGCGGTAACATGCCTTATATGACGCTTCCGTTACTATATGACGCTTCCGTTACATTTTCATTATCCGTTTAAGCTTTTTTTAGTATGAAATTTTTACCATTAGAACTCAATAAGTTTATTTTCAGAAGAAAAATGATTTGTTTCTATATGTATCACAGTGTAACTTTGTTGGTGCTAAAGAACAATTTAATAATATTTTATTCCAAAGTAAACAAAGGGCATCTGGAGCCTCTTTGTCACCAATGCTATTAAAGCCATCTGACATAATTAGAATCATATTTACGCTTTTCGTATAACGAATATAGATTTTGTTTTTGTGAATAATCAAACTGAGAATTTGATGCTTCTAAGGTTCCGCAATATTTTCCGCAAATATTCACTTTGTTTTTATGCATAACTATCGTTTCATATTTCTTTTGAAAAACGATATTATCATCGATACCATTGTAGGATAAATTTCTAAACATTAAAAAAAACCTTTTGATCGAATATGAAGGTGATAATAATAATCAATAATATCAAAAAGTAAAGTTTAATATATAACTAAGCATCATATATATATTATAATAGGTTTATTCAATTAGAATATTTTACTAGTCCATAGAGTGTTAACTATTGACTGTGTACAATTATAGGGGAGGCTACGCACGCGCAGTCCACTGTGTCGAATATCTACAGGGTACGTATACATCTACTTTGCTTCCATACCACACTATCACATGGCGATGAAACTAGGCGAGAGTTGATCCAGAAGGCAATGACGACACAAAGTGTACCGACAAATAACTCAATGTGCAAATGTGCGGTCGGTGTGTCCGCAAGTGAACTCCCACTCACGGTGGGGGTGAAATATTTAAGTCTTACCTATATATACCGTAGTTCTCCACCGAATATAAGGCTCAGAGATCAGCCTACGCTATAGACTCACTGCTCCATTCAGTGATTGGAGCTGTATATAATATATTATTCCTTGGAGGATTATCTTTAGTATAAAAATAAAGCAAAATTAATAGAAAGTACCTATTTATAATTTTAAACGAGTACCTAATAAATATTAAGTACTCTAAATATATATAGAGTATACTCTCTATATCATTTATACTTATATATAATATAATTATTATACATATAAATTATTATTTTTTATTTTTTCTTTCTACCTTTTTCATTTACTATTTTGTCACGAGCTGTAGTCTAATAATAATATATTACGCATAACAATGATAATAGGATTCCAAAATATGATTAAATTAATTCCTATAATTATATTCGCTGTGAGCTATTTGATATAATATAAGTATATTATTATATAATATTATTAATTTAATATTATATTATTATTATATTTTTATAATATATAATATCCATGGGGAACGAACAGAGAAGTTAATGAGAACTATTTCCCTCACTCAATTACACCACGGTAAGTCCCGGTACAGAATCACCATTGCGTGATATAATGATACAATATATAATGAGTTAGATGTTGTCAGAGAGGGGGGTTACGCTAATGTATCCGCCGCATAATACTATCCCACTACGTTAGATGATATAGTGGAGTGAATATGTGTTGAATATATTAGTGGAAATGGCGTACCCCCCTCCTGGGAGTCGATAATTAGTGTAAACTAGCTTGTCGCTCCGAGCCTCACTTATTATGATAATTGTGTGATGTTTAGGATGTTTAGATGGGTTAAGATTATTTCATATATATATTATTTAATTGTTTGATATATATTTATTATATTGATCTTAAATTATGTAGAATAGAGCGTATATATTATACGTTACTGTGATATAACCATATAGATGTGCCATTAATTGGTGTGTATGCAGTAGTACAAGTTGTACGTACTTTTTGATAGTTATATTATGATATATTTATTGTAAAAAATAATTATTTGTTTTTTTGTTCATTTGTTATTTTTTTCTCTATTTATTACATAATCTATTATTTAATAGTAATAAGCTATGCGTCCAGGTAGCTTCAGTGGTAGACGCGCGTGGCTATCGCGCACTACAATGCGATGATCTCGTGGTTCCTGTACGATGTTTCGCGCGTAAACTCTGCGTTCGTGGAGATATGTTGTAGCTATTCTCTCATTTCCTCTATAGAGAACTCAATATTTGAGGCTTCTACATAATTTGCGTACTTTGCTGATTATAATAATTATTTAAAATACTATATGAGAACTATTGAATCATGTCCGTTACCGAGCACTGATTGGAATTTATAGCATTGCTCTAGGAGATATTATCAAAAATATAGTAGACAATATAACTTAAAAAAAAACAATAAAAATATATTTCAACAAAACTTGCAATTTCGGCTTATATAAAAATAATAAAGTACTATATATATTAAATAATATATATATATTATTATTATATTATATATAATATATATATTAATATATATATATATATTATATTAATAATATATATTATATAATAATATATTTATATATATATTAAATTATTTATATATATTAATATATATTATATATTATATTATATATATATATATTATTAATAATTAAAATCGTATTAAAAACGTCTCAGAGATTTAAAACACGACAGTTTATTGAAGAAATCGGGGTATAAAATATAAAAGTAGAGTTATCTTGATAAGAACTAGTTTAATCAGTATTTAAAGAATTCGGTCAGAATATATGGATTGAAGGTTTAGCCATTATAAATAGGTAAGGAACACACGCTTAATGAGCCTCTTCTCTCGCCGAGACCACCGTTCATCTTTGTGGAGACAGAAAAGTTTACTGCCGGATCTTATGTATATTATAGGGTTTTTATTCCAAAAACGTGTGAGCGAACGAGATTGTATATCTTGAGAGTGTATCAAGGGTATTGTAATGCGTGAATAAAGAGAAAAAGATGAAAAAATCTCTTACGTAAATTTTTTATAATAATTACTTCATGTGACGTAAGAAGACGCACTTTGCTTTGTCACAGTTGGTGAGCTTTATGGTGTAGATCGTGCAACCATATATATTACGTGGAGAGTAGAGTTATTGACTTGAGATAATTAGGATAATAAGTAGAAATTTCTTTTTTAATCTTAAGGGGTAACTAATAACCTTATAGGGGGTATAAAGAAAAATTAATTAATTGAGAATACCATGGAAGGCTATGACTCATAGATGAGATGCAGAGATCGGGGTTGCAGTACTCTGAGGCTATCAAGCACTCGGGTAGAAAATGCTGCGGAAAGCGTCCGATAATTGGGAGACGGACTATAGATACTCTACATCAGCCCATTCGGGAGGGTCTCCGGAACCACCCCGCTCTTCGGGTACTGGTATTTGGGTGTTAGCTGCAGGGTCCTGAGCCGGAGCGGGCCCAGTCGGAGCACAAACTTCTCTTATATTTGGTGGAGATAGAGATAGAGAACGTGGCATACAAAATCTATAACCACAAATAGATTCGTAGCTGGAGTCGGAGCAGGGTTAAAAAAAAATAGTTTACCTGCTCGCAGCCTACATCACATCCCGATTGCTGAGAGTGAGAAATCCACGATCATAGTTATCACTTGAGTGAGGGACTCACAGCAGAGCTCCGATCTTTACTATGCGCCTGTGTAGAGAGGATATCTTTCAAAGTATCACTCCAGAAGTATTTTCTTTCACACTCCAGGCCTAGGTGAGGAGAGTGGACGCTCGGAGTGGAGCGGGGAATCGGTGTATGTACGCGAGGGGGAACGTTTTCCACTCGACATCTGATAAATTAGAGTAATGATAGGCGGACCGGATATTGTGGGCTTAGAAGATGGACCCCGCGACTACGAACAAAGCCTGAATACCATAGATAAGAACAAAGAGCAGAGGGTTCTCAGCCCGAACACTCCTCCAGAACGAGGAGGAAGTACGCCATACACGCTTACCCAGGCATGAGTACGACTGTGCATCTGCAGGGGAGAACTGCGGAAGGCCGATAGAACCCGACTCCTGCCATCGGTGCTGTATACTGGGTGCGTTATACCCTTGGGGTTCCCATTAGTTTAAATAGTGGAAAAACCTAAAACTTACTAAATATATGTGGAATCTCCTGCAACACATGTGAGACAAGAAATAGATTGGACGAGCAACTACGCTATACTAAAAGGTAGTAGCGCATCGGATCAGATGTATGCTTCTCTGGATCGCTCGAGGTGAAATGAATAACGAATTGAAAACACAAAATATTAGAAAGAAAAAAGAAAGAGAGAGAGATATAAATAGTCATGGACAGTGCTCTCCTTTTCATGTTCTCCATATATATAGTAAACTTTTCTTCTAAATAAACTTTTCTCTAAAGTCTATAGTTTTTCCTTCTTTATGGTAACCTTCACCTAATATATATATATATACTATATAAATATATACGCCCAAATATAAAACTCAATAAGGGTGGGTTTTATTTAGTGATATTTTTGGAAGAGCTATAAACCTTAAACCTATTTTCACCTTCTTACAATTATTATACCTACATTATAATATATATATATTAATATATATATATATATATAATATTATAATATTATATATATAATATATATATATTTATAATATATATATATATATATATTATATATTTATATATATATATATATTATATATATTATATATATAATTATATATATAAATATATAATATATATATATATATATTATTATATATATATATATATTATATAATTATTATATATCATATTTATTTAGTAAAATTTCGTAATACTGCTTAGTACCTATACTATATAACTCTAACCATATCTTAATACCAAAAGCATACCTAACTTGATCAACCTTACTCTAATATCATTAAAATAACCTAAATTGCTTTAAAGCGTAAACTAAGAATATAAAGTCTGATAGGGAGAGATTGGGAGAATTTCATTTTTTAAGGAATGATAAACCCACAATTTTGCAGTTATACTCTGCAAAATTTAATGAATATAAACATTTTTAAACATATCAGTTTATTTTTGTTTATACACTAAAAACACTAAAACAGAAAAATAACTGTACATATTTAACCATAAATATTACAATTGTACAAAAATAAATATTATCTTAATAGATCGCTTAAGACAACCGTGTATTAATTAATAGAGAGGCTAATCAACACTTAATTAAGTCGTTTAAATAAATATTATATAGAGTCAAAAAAGACCATACTAGGGAAATAATTTTGTTTTATATATGTAATGTATCAATATTATTTTCCATTATTTACTATATTTCATTAATTATTGACGAATTATTTATTTATCTATTCATTATTATTTAATTATAATATTATATTCTATTTATTATATAATTTATTTATTATCAGATATCACATATAAAATGAATAAATTAGCATTTAAAAATATAATTAAGCTTTGTTTTCGTGGCGAGACAGCTAACCAGAGGACACTAAATCATTGCGTATGTATTACTAATCTAGCAGATTTCCTCACACTATCTTTCAAGACATCATCATATTTTCCTGAGTTAAGTTGACATCCACAGATTTCAACTTTGAATTATAGCTTTTATTCACATATAAGTTAATTTGTTATATAATCTTGATAATTATTGTAAACTTAATAATATGTTCTTTTATTGAGTTTAAATTTTTGTTCTGATATATTATACTTGACTGATTTAGTAGTATTGATTTTGCTTTTAATATGTCAAATATATTATTATTATTATTATTAATTATTGGAAATTATTTTCTGTTTTAATTAAATTATCCATTAAGGCAATATACTATTTCTATGAGAGATTCCTATATATGACTTTTCACTTCATTATCCTCATTTATGTTCCTCTATACATTTCTTTAATTCGTTTCTCATCGAAAATGTACTATATCATAATCTCTCTATATTTATTATTAATGGACTATATAATATATGACTGATTTATGACCATAGATCAATTTCACTTGGCGTATGTCCATTGTATGTTGCATCCTAAGGATTCAGAACATCTGTATTATCGGTTGGTATCTATAAAATCAATTAAGTGTATCTTAATACATCTTTTAATAAATCTTTTCCTGCTCTCTCTCTCTCATAATACTATATATAATATAATATTTAATTAGATATATAATTAAATCATGAATTAATTATGTATATTTATTATTAATATAATTATTTTGATGGTAACTTAAAACATTTATATATAATATATTACCCTACACTTAAAATTGTTATTTCTTTCCATAGAGTTTATTCTATTAATTTATAAGGAGAAACATTATTTAACAATCTTGTTATTAGAACTACTTAACCACTACTACTACTCTACTCTATATAACTTATTATATATATAACGTTTCGGCTTAGTATTATAACTTATATAATATAACTTAACATATATATATAACTACTACATAATTAATATTAATCATAATAATAATAAAAAGTATTCAGAATTAATTTATAATGTATTGGATTTAAATTATTTATATAAACATGTTATATTTATTTATATTTTTATATATATATAAATATTATTATGTTAAAGAGAGTGTTTAATATTGTCTCTAGTGTATAATTCGCAACAGCTGATGTATCTTGACGTGAAGTAGTTATATGCATGTTTTGTGACAAACAAAATTTTGTTAGAGATAATACAAATATAAATACCTTAAATGTACTTTTGATACGTAGCGGTTAAGCGTAGAGCTGTGTACCAGGAAAGCTTGGTAACAGTTAAGTAACATGTAAATCGATTGAATTTTATTTGCTCCCACTAGAACGGCGCAGTATAGTTTAGAGAGAATATGTTTGTTCGGCATAGTTGACTAATGAAAATTGCATGGTATAGTGCTTGTAGAATGTCAATACATAAGGTATACATAAAATTTTTTTTATTACCGAAAGATTATTAACTGTCATCAGAACAATTTAATTCGTAGTTTAATAAAAGACTAACATTAATCAAATATCATACTATATTACACATAATATCAATGTATATATATAAATACCATCTAAACATACTATCTAATCACAATCGAAATTCAAATAAATAACATTGTAAAATTCGACTACAATCGGCAGTACATCTAACAGTACTAGGTAAAATAATAAATGAAAACTGGTGAACCTCGGCACCATAAATCTAATTTTAATTAGAGTTGCATACACTAATCATTTCAACTGTCATGGCTGAACGATAAACTCTTTTAAGATAGTCTTGCTTCAGTAGTAGTCTCACTGCAACATGTGCTAATCTTGGTGGCAATTATTATTATTATTATTTTAAGCAGAAAAATCTCTTAATCTCTTCATATTCTCACTTATTAACATAATTGATTTATGTCGTTGTAGCCCGAAAGTCCGAATTGGAATAAATAGTACGGAAGTGTCTCTCGATGATTACGCGACATTAGATTTGCGTATATAAATGATCGAATGCTATGCCAATGAGCAGTTTTCCCCGATGGTTCAATAGGGGTTCAAATATGTAGTTGTCCCATATGAACAACTTTGCTATGGAAAGCCAATAAAAAAGATTTACCTCATCTGTAGAGCTAGATCATTCTTCTGAATCAACTGATGGTGAAGAACTACTGAGCAACACTGTGCTTTCAAATTTCGGTGATCAGGAATTCTGAAGAAAGAGAATAAGGTCTCAGATGAGAAGGTAATGGTGAATTCACTAAGAAGAAATTTAGAGTTTGGTGAGCTTTTAAGTGACCTATGGTTTAGATGGTTTGGATCTTTCAGTTTTTATATCGGAGTGGACAACAATGTAGGCTTTTCTACCAACCACACTGAAGAAGTGTATTACTATTTTTTCTATTCTAACAATATTTATTACAAAAATATAATTTCAGCTTTGACTCTCTAACATTCCACCACTCGGCACTAAACTAGAGGAGGAGGTAACTAGGGGGACACAGAGAGAGGTAGCCGGTCCCTCAGATTGCCAACTGGTCCTTCCAGCAGGCTTAGTGAAATTCTCAGATAAAGGGGTTATGACCCTCCCACCCCTAGAAAATTTCCCTAGTTATGCCAATGGCATATCATACTCTCATTATTTTCATTAGAACATTGTAATGTGGTGTATGTGATGATATGCGCTTAAAATGGAAGTTATATTGTATGTGGTATGTGTTATTCTACGCGTTAATAACACGTTGGTGGTGAAATAGAAAATAAACGCATATAACTAGTAATAGTAATTGCAGTCTTGCGTAACCTAGGAATATTTCTAAATTTAATCTGATAATTTCATAAATCTGGTTCGAACCATTTTTGTCAATTAACTAAACAACTTTGCTGAGTGCAGGTATATTTTTCTCGGAGGGGCATGGGAGAATTGCATATGTCAACCTGTTCGTCGCTTGGCTACAATTCTGCCGCGCCTTTCTCACAACGCTGCGCCCAGGGATGATAATTAATGCCAAGTTATATTGGTGGTCTTCTTAAGAGAGGAATAATTGAGAATTCATCTCTGACGAATATGAATTTGTATGATATGAGGCTTTCTGCCGACCTCGTGAGGTCCTACAATTGGAATAGGAAGTAGAAGAGGAGCCCATAGAGAGATGTGTAGAGCTAGAGAAGAGGAGAGAGGGACCGACGAAGCGCGAAGAGAGAGAGAGGAGAGAGAAGAGAGAGAGAGAGAGAGAGAGAGAGAGAGAGAGAAAGAGAGAGAGGAGAGAGGAGAGAGCACACGACGAATTGAGCGGTGGAATAAATATTTAATTTTGAAATTTGTGTAGAATTTTGTATATGAGAGAGAGGATGTATCGCATACCGGCACCGAGTGCGCACCATTCCAACGGATTTAAGTAACTGCACCATATGATCGGAGGTAAAAGTAGAAAGGAACCTCACATCCTTGTCCACAGAGGAGATGTCATCATTATAACCAAGGAAGTTGATGAATATGCATATGAAATTCCAGCTCCTGCGATTTCATAGAAATATTGAGCCTATTCTAAGCTAAGGTAATATCCCTAATCTACTCCTCAGCGTCTCCAAGACGCAATCCCGAATGCCAGACATATAGACTAATTTCTGTACCTTATAAATATTTGTGGAGAGTCTTTGTGTTAATAATCCCGTTCCCATGTTTACGGAACGAATTTCTCACCGTACTAGTCCTCTTTGAAGAAATCCCAAGGATCATCCTCTCTGCTAGCTTGCCGTATAGGATTTTTTATCTACGAGAATTTTTTATGCTCGCCTTCTCGAGTGATATAAGAGAACACTCTATCACTCATAAACGTGCTATAAGGTACGATCATCTCTCAGCGATTCTGGGCTGAGCCTAGGAATGGGAACATCAGCTTAGGGCCCGCTGGTGAGTTAGTATGCTACACAGCATACATCCAAGTATAACGTGTTCAAATCGTTTAACTCTAAAGATTCTCTCTCAAGTAAGCTGAGATTAATAACTCGTTCCATACGTCGTGCAGAGAATCTCTTAGTGTAAGAACAGATGCGAGATCAGGCTATAGAGTCTGCGGCTCTAATGAGAGAATAGTTTTGCAGGCTACAACCGCTGAATTGTATTCCATAAAGAAAACTCACGGATGTTATAGACAAATGATACATATCTATTGATAGCGCAAGTTGGTCTCAGTTAACTTATATTCGTTCCGTCTGAGGTTGAATGTATCCTTCGTTCACATACGCCGAGTGTCCTAGTGTACGAGTTCAGCGCTACATAAGACCAAGACAATATATTATATTAACAAACAAATTGTATTTATTTATTGCGAGACCCGTCGTAGTTTATTCTATGTGTCGTCTTCTGAGTTCGCAGTTTATAGCGCGTTCTCCGAGCAGGACACTTATTGACGTCTTCATCCATTTAGCTTAACGTCCTTATCATGACTTCTTAAATGGTAGCATTTATCTTCTGCGGGTCTCGTCAGTTACTGTCAGAGGTTACCAAGACTATACGAGATAACGTATAGGTACTAATAAATCACTATTCGGTGATGTCGCCGTCTCGAGCTCAGACAATTCTGATAATTGCAGATTGTTGTTACCGTGAACAGTAGAGATCAGCTGTAAGACTGATTAGGGTTGGAATACAAAACTGATAAGGGGTAAACCTATTATGTTAAGTAATTAAATGTAATAAGCCTAGTGGGAAATACACGTACGAAATCTTACGAAGATCTTAGTGAATAATGAACATAATTTATAATCAACTTCAACTTACGGCGAAGACATATAATAATCGTTTCTACTACGCAAAAATATACATTGGTTCAGAACGCATCATATTCACTATCATTGCTGTCCTAGTCAGTTCCAGTAAGGACGCTAACGAACATCAACTGTGAAAATGTCATAGACCTGATCTAGTAGTACAGGTCATACCTACATAATCACTATAGGTTGTTCTATTTCAACAATTTTGTCACATAGCCTACACTGCAGCCACCTATCAGCCGCCATGGCTGAGGTAGTACTAAGTTGTATCGTAGCTGCACGCGTCTGAGACACGCCCCTAGTTCTGGGACCCTAGTAGGGAATGATTGAGTTATGCATCTATATATAAATTAGATAATTAATATATTATAAATAATAATTTACTATTCCAGTACTCAATTTATATATAATATATATATGTTTAATTAAATATATTACAAATAATAAATAATAAATCATACACTTTTTGTATTTCATAAAAAATATATATAAAATATATCATTTTTTTATAAAGTACTCTGTATTTTGTCAATAAATTAGATATGATATTTAGATTATATATTAATATATAATATATATATAATATATATATATATAAATATATATATATATATATAATATAATATATATAATCTCTATTATAACATATATCTTATCCTGATCTAATTGTTATCAATTCGACATTAACTTTAATTAAACTTAAACACGTACTATTATTTTAATGAAAATATATATTACCTCATTACCATTATTCCATATAAACCAATTTCACTAGTATCACTGTATACTGATTTATTCAAGGATATGTACACTGAAAAAAAAATCAATGAAAAAATCAATACTGATATTTTATTTTACCGGTAATTGTTATTATATAATATATAAAAAAATAATCATGAATTGTTTTAAATTTTTTGGGTAATTTTTCTCGAACTTGTATTTTTAGTTAAATAATTATTCTTTTATTTTTTTTTTTTTTTTTATTATTTTTTTTTTGTATATATTTATAAATATTGATAGTTCTATAAAAATAAATAATTAAATCTAAAACTATATAACATCTTAATGTGAGTCGTATAATATAATATATTATAATTGAAGTAGGAGTGATCTCAAATAGGCCCATCTGCCAGCTTCAGCGCCTAGGCCCTATTTTTTGAATGTACATAGTTATATATAGCTAACTACATATATAATGTATAATATTAGTCTATATAATCATATACTAATTTTTTATTTTATTTCACAGTAACTTAATATTGATATATATTTTTCTACTAATTTATATTGATTTAATGAGTATAAACCTAAATCTACTATTAAAATAAAATTAAGTACTATAATATATATATATCAGATATAATTATAAAATAAAAAGTATTATTTTTAAGAAATTTATTATATTCATTTGATTACTCTAAAATAAATAACGTAAAAATGTAATTATAAATTATTAAGTTTTAAAGAATAATCCAAAAAAAATCAAAAAATTAATTTTTATCCATATATCACTATAACCTATTCAATAATATAATATCATAAAAATGCAAATGCTTAGATTTTTAATAAATATATAATAATTTATCAGCCCCAGTTTTTATTTGAGTGAGTGAGCTGAGCTGCAACCTCCCTCAAGCTAGTTTTATAGCACCTCTAGCCTACCCTATATATATATATATATACATATATATATCTAGATATAAATGACTCTGATGTATTACGCGGAAAACAATTGCAATTGAATTTCACATTAAATATAATTGATAAAATATTATTACTAAATTATATTAAAAAATAAAAAAATTGAAAGAAATGAATATAAATTTTTAAATAAAAAGATATGGATATTGACATAATAATTCATCACTCACAATTTAAATTTCAGGCATTTTTCTTTAATTTTTGTGTTAGGTTAGGAATAGTTAGGTTAGGTTAGGTTAATTAGGTAGGTTTTATTTTCTCTAAAAATAGAATGAGCTTTCGCATATCTTGAATAATAGAATAAATTATTGGAAAAAATATAATTATTCTATCTCAAAGACGGCTTTAGTACAAATTATTTACTTAAAAATTCATATATAACGTATCATTAACATAAAGTCATGAGTGCATAAAAAATAATTGAATAACATATTTTATAAAATATATTAAATACTGTAGAAGAGTATTAAATAGCTTAAATATGCCTTTATTCATTTGTCAAACAGTTTTATAAGTAAATATATTATTATGTTAAAAATTCTTAATATATTAAATATTATTTATCTTTTATTTTCTTATTTTTTATTTACTTTACTCCTTCATAATATTACTCATAATTGTTTTAATTAACATATGCTTTGAAACTATTATTTATATAATTATTTAATTAAGGATTTTATTATTATTATTATTTATCTATCAATATTAATTAATCATATTAATTATACTAATTATTATTATTATTTATATTATTTATTTATAAATCTCTAATATGAATTCTCAGAATCTAATCAACTTCTTACTTTGTCATATATAGTACTTCATTATTAATAAATTTATTATTTTATATATCGAGAATTTATAGAGAGATAAAGCCTAGAGAGATAGACCTCTTAACTTTTTTTAAAACTGTAACCTAAAACTAAATCCGAATACAAAAGCACAAGCTCACAAAATAAATCAGTGTCCGAAGTCTATTAAGTTTACTAAACCAAGTGCAGAGCCTTGAAGAATCTCACTCTTCATTAGTTCATTTGATAATTTAGAGCCATTTAAAAATGCACTGACTACTATTGTCAATATTATAATAGAATATTTTTTATTAATAGAATAGCAAACATTATACATAATATATATATATATAATAATTAGAGTAATTCATAATATATAATTAAATAAATAATTAAATAAATATAATAAATAATATTAATAGAATAAAATTAATAATAATATTAATTAATATTTAACTTTATATAATATACATATTATAAAATAATTAATAATATTAATATAAATAATTTAAACTTATACTAATAATAATTAAATAATATATTAATATTATAAATTAATATATATAATAATATAATAATTATTATAAATTAATAATAATATAATAATATAAATAATAATAAAAATTAATAATGGTGTAATTTGGTATTAGACTGCGACAACTAGAGTTTGAAATCCAGAGTAATTCATCAAAACTACAGAATAAGTAATTACAAATAGAGATAAAAATAGGAATACAATAATAATAATATATGTTGGAATCCTGTGCAAAATATTTAATTGCGAGAAATCTGAGAGAAAAATAATAATAAAAAATGATAAAATACAAAAAAAAAAGATAGAAAAAAAAAAGATCAATAGTCTCTAATAATAGTAACAATGACTAGAACTTATACGACGATAAAAGAGAATACATATATTAATATATGGAATCCACATAATTAGTAACATTTTAATGATATAGGAAATTAATGTAAATAAAAAAAAAAATATAATAAATAAATAATAATAATAATAAATAAATTACATTGTAATACTAATTTATATTATTATATTATTAGGAGAAGGAGAAATGATAAAATTATATAATGATAATAATATAATAAATAATATAATAATAATAATTATATAATAATACTATATTTGTAAAATGTATTTCAAACGGCAAATAAGTATAGTGGAAGGATCTGAGCATGAGAACGGAGGAATCACAGGGGGGATGAGCATATAATTTATACTCACAATAAACTCAATCACACGAATATAGTGGGATAGAGAGGTATCGTGTATGGGCACGAAGTAATCTCATATACATTCCTTTTCGCTGTATCATGGTTTCGCAGAGTAGATCACAATAGAGCGGGGGTTCTTACTGGAGACCCTCCCCTTTCCGAGGGTGGTGTAAATTTCAAGTGCGGACATAAATGTAATTATATAATACAAAGCTGTACCGTAGTTACTGTCTCTGGCTGGTTTCTGCGATAGTAAGCCGAGAGACCCCGACTTCCTATGCATATACGGTAGCGTGTATAGATTGTTCCTGCTTAGTGGTTATTGACTATGTGTTATAAGAGTAAGAGAGAAAAGAGGAAATTAGTAAGTAGAAGAAGATGACTGAGATGATGATGATTAGAACGAGTAAGCAGACAGATAGAGAGGATGCGTCATGAAAGAGGAGGAGCATAGAGAGAGAGATCTAAAGTCTATTACGAGTAGAGAGAGAGAAGATATAGAGAGAGAGAGATAGAAGTGAGATTTTGAGATTTTGTTTATGGAATGATTTTGTTGGAAGAAATTAGGAATGATGTTTACACGATTTGGTGCTTATATGTTGTCAGGTGACTGCGCGTGATGAGCTATTGGTATGTTTGAGAAGAGTAGATGATAGTAGTGATAGAGAAGAGAGCTATCTTCCCTTTAGTATTGTGTATATTTGATAACTTAATCTTAAAAAACTTAGTGGTGTAGTTAAGGATTACTTTGTAGTATTTATTTTAGGAGGGATAGAGAATATATAATATAGGTAGATGTTCAAATTCATATGTGTTATAATTTTTATAATACATACCTGAGTGTTTATAGTAACCTAATAAAATTACTCTATGCTTTCCACTAAGTAAGACGTAATATAACAGTCATTATATTATATTACATTGGTTATCATGATATAATAGGTATATTGTATAGTTTACACAAGTTATTACTCCATACACTGTTATACGACAGTTATAATTAAGTGGTAGGTGAGTGTGAGCAAGATTATATTGTTTTTTCTAGTTGTTATATATTTTTTGTGTGTTACATTATTCCGCCCATATAAATTGGAATTCAATGCATTTCCAAATTTTACCAACATACACACATACACAAAACTCACCATATGCACATATGTATTACCTTTTACTCCTGTGGATATTGATGATTTGTTTGGATGATCATTGATGTGTATGAGTTAGCGTTGTCGCTCTACCAATCCAGGTGGTGGCCTAACCACTCTCTCTGCAATACATGTATCGCTCCAAATTTTTGCAGCAGTACACAACTCTCAGATGCGACCAGTATTATTTAATATACTGTATAATTTATATTTTGATTATTAAAATATATTTCTAGCTATATCTTATTCTGAGTTGCTTATAATATATATTGTATGAAGTTTTATTATTTTATTATATTATTTTTTTTTTTTTCAATTTATAATTTATATAGCATATATTTCCATATTGATTCTAATTATCCAATTTTATTCAATTTGAGAATAGTTTCGTCTCAATTTGAGAGAATAGTTTAAAATCTCAATTTTATTAAAGATAGTAAGATATATATATTTATATCATCTTGCAGAGTAAATAAAAACAATAGATGCTGTGGGAATTAGGTATATGATATAATTTTTTTGTGTGTAGGATCTGTGTGAATGAGGCGTGAAAAGGACGAACAATTGAAAGTACCAATTATATATATCAGTTTTGAGTTGTAAGTTATAATAGAGAATGTCCACTATATATATTTATATATATATTTATAAACTAATGGCCAAAATAAGAAGTGATATCTCGAAAACTAAGAATAGGTACAAGAAAACTGATACCATATATGGAATCAGCGTATGAATTTGTATGGACAATGAAAAAAAATTTTTTTTACTTTTTATTTTTTATTTTTTTTTAATATCTCCAAAACTACGATAGGTAGAAGAAAACTAAACATATAGAGTAATACATATTTTAAGGGAGTATCAGCTTTAGCAAAATTCTCTTTTGTAGGAGGGACTGCGAGCGACGAGTGCGCCTATCAGATGTGAGGGGAGTATCGGTTTCTCCAGTACTCTTCCGAGGAAGAAGCGCGCGGTACGGAGCTACCTGCCCTTACACAATCCCTCAATGAGCAGTATATAGCGGAGATTCCGGAGACCAGCATCCTCCGCGCAGAGGGGGGGAAATTATCGTCACATAAGTCCTTCGCGTCAATGACTCTCCACAGGAGGTAACTCGAGAGAAGGAGCCAGACTACATTGTAGAGTAATCATATGAATAATAAATCCAAATACTGTACATTTTCAACAGCATGTACCTAATTGGGAATAGTAGTAGTCAGAAAATTAAAAAAAATTGTCTGATATATAGTACCATACTGGAGAGCACTCGCCTCTGTTTCTAGATATTGTCATTTATTAATTGATAATATATGTATTATCCGTATCTGTAAAGTGTTGTTCATTTGGAGTATATGAAATATCGGATTACTGCTTGAATATGATAAAAATAAAAATAAAAAATATATTTTTTTTTATTTATCCATACAATATTCATATCACTATACGACTAAGTTCACATATATAGATCTATCATTTCTTGAGTACATTAATCATATATAGTATTTTCGAGATATACTATAATATGACGGATAATCTTATATAGATTAATATCATAAACCTAATTATATTCTAATTAATATATATATAGATTAATTAAATTATACGTAATAAATATCATAATATATAGAATAATATAATAATAAAAGTATATAATAATATATAATTATAATTATAATATATAATAATAATTAATATATAATAATAAATAATTATACTAATATGAAATAATAATAATCTATTGATATTATTATAATAAATATTATTCTATAATAATATAAATATCATATATATATATAGCCTAATACATACTAACTATATATTTATATATTAATTATCTATATAATCTTTTACATAATTATTACTGTAATAACATTCGTAGAAATTGTAAAAAATTTTAAGTATAATGAGACACTGACAAGACACTACGACAAATTCTTAGTATTCTTATAAAATTTATTATAGTAGAGATACTCATATTATATATATAGTAGATGCATGAATAAATCATAATCTATTATTACTCCAGTTTTGAGGATAAAATTCGACCAGATATATATGGAGTGGAGAGTGTTCTATTAAGTTAACTCACATACTTTACTTTAGAATTCTTCGACATCATAACTATATAATCACAGTAGAAACCATAGATATGTGTCTTAAACAATGAGATAAGGAAGAACAAGTTTACAGAATCAATTGAGAATTTAGAATAATTTATGAGAAATTAGATTTATTAATATGTAATCATATCGAAGATGTGAACACGCTACGCTGGATAAAGTCTATTTGCTCAATACCTGATAGATGACTCACAAAATTATTCAAAACGTTGTATAATTACTATCATAATTGTTACTGAGATTTCGACTGATGTATAGAATTTCTAGGTGAGATTGTAACATTTTTTTCTTTTTTATAGGCATATATGTATCTTTACATAATATATGGTATGCCTTTTCGTACGCGGGAAAACGATTAAATGAATTGAATATAATATTGAGCAGCTCCGACCTGAAACACTCCGCTATAATCCCCATTATTGGTCTCACGCACTACAAACAATTGTCATCGAATTTAGGGTTCACGATGTGGTTGACTATTACCACTAACTCGGAAGAAGATAATGAAAAATGTTATTTTCAATTTGAATGAAAACTGTTTCACATATCTTGCGTACTCTTTCTTTCACAAATTCACGAACTGGTGTTCCATAATACCGATTTTAACTCATCACATATTATTCTCTGAAGATTTAAAAAAAAAATAATAGGCACTTATTCTTGAGATTTCTCACAAGCTTTTTTGGTTTTACTCTATTTGTATTCCTATTTATTATATATATTTTGAATATCTGTCTTTTGTAATATGCTTTCCTACAAACTCATTTAGTGGTAGTTCTTGTAATGTTGAAGATAATTCAAGTTGTTCAAAGAAATTAGTTAGCGCTGTTGCAGTAGGAATAATAATGATATCAGTGCTCTTTTTTCTTCTACTTTGCTTAAAAAATATCATTAATTTATTTTGTGTTCCAGTCCTGTACGCAAAGCTCTTGACATTCTAAAATATGTGATCTCGGTTCTACACTCACTAAGCCTCTGAAAGATAGAGTTATTAGAACGACAACTGAACTTGGAAATGTTTCAACTTCAGTTTCATTATTTAACACCTCTGTCCTTTCTTTCAAAAACTGAATAAGAGAATGGCCGTAAAACCTATAAGCAGATATTAACCTCCTTTAATAGGGCTATACGAAACAGAACTAAGTATGATTGCTTTATATTAAGTTGAAAGTTCTTTATAATTTTCATAAAATTTCTCAAGAAAAATTTTTACTAATGCTATATATATTATAAAAAGCATAACAGAACATTTTGCTTTTGGAAGCTTCATTGTTGCATTTTATTATTTTATAAAATCTCCCGTCCTAAAAATTATACGACTCGCGAGAAACCGTTACCACTTTTATATAATTAGTGCGACACAAACCCATTCGCGACCACGACGAAAACGAATTTGACGCCGGCATAGGCGACTCGAATATGGGTCGGCCACCTGTTTCCTCTCTTCCTATTGCTTATTTTTCTCCAGCTCTCTTTCAAACACTGATCTCTGTGTTTTACCAGAAATGTTATCATATAATATATATATTATATATTATTTAATTATTATTATTTTATTATTATTATTATATTATTATTTAATATTATTATTATATTTATATTAATTAATTATTATTATATTATTATTATTATTAATTATTATTATTTATTATTATTATTAATTATTAGTTGCTACTTTAATTTATATATTTGCGGACTTTCGTCTTTACTACTTCTATCTAATAAAATAATTCAAATAACAATGTAACTTAATGATCAAAGTAAAAACGGATCATGTCTAACTAAAATTATATTTAACCTCAACTTTTATTATCACATTAATGAATAATAAATAAAAATATCATAATTTAAATATTAATAATACATTTTAAGAGATTTGCTCATTTTTATGATTTCATCTATGAGTAAAACCATGAATAATCAGAAAAATTATCTTTTACAGGGGAGGGAAATGTAATGGTTTATTCCGGTAAAGGCGCATGCGTATGGTAATAATATATACTCAGGACCCGATAATTATCCGGATTCTCTGAACGATATTATTATATTTTTTTTTTTCTGGAAAAATAACCTGAGGTTTATATCCTCTCTTTTTCTTTTAAAATCAAATATGGTAAACGAGAATTAGGTTTAGAAACTTTTTGAATATATTCTAATCGGTGGCTAAAATTTTTGGCAGTTCATAACTCAGCATATTTTTTTTTTTATAATTAAAAGTTTCGCAGGACCTAGGCTAGTGCCCTATTCTAAGAAGGGAAATCCTCTAGGTAATTGCTGTCTAGGATCCGGATGGGGATCGAACCCGGGCCCTTGCCACTATGACGCTCTCTGACTGAGCCACAATAGCGACTGAGAATAATATATCTGAAGAAATGTATCCAAAATATATCGATGTTGGGAAGGTGAGGTTATTCTTTCCCTGGGGGGTTATTCTTCCTGGGGGGAGGTTATTCTTATCCCGGGGGAGGTTATTCTTCCCATGGTGGAGAAGGTTTCTTCTGGGGAGGTTATTCCTTCCTGGAATCTAAATAAAAAAAAATATTTCACATCATATACGAATATTTATTGGAAGTAATAATAGAGAAAATAATTTATTAAAGAATTAATCACTATATATAGAGAGGGAGTCTTTTGAGTATGAGAACAAATATATATACCTGATATAAGAACACGACAAATAACTGTATAACTTATTTAACTCATAATATCCCCTATGGTTGGCCGTGCCAAATCATTGATTCATGGAAGGAATTATGATAGCAGCTAGTTGATTGTGCTATACACTTAATGATGCACCAAAGAATCCTAAGCTGGATTCACATATTCTATCTCCGTTAATTGGTCATTGTGATGTTGGGTCGATTGAGTCTACCCCATCAATGTCAGAGTCTTTAGTGTTTAGGTGTCTGCATTTATTGTGTAATAGGCACTGTGCCAAAATCATCGAGCTGTTATTCATTATAAATCAATTTAGACTTTTTATTCGAGATGCTTCTTTTTTTCGTATAAAAATAAAAATTACAGGCGCAGTCATGGATTATGAAGATTTTCTCAAGGATGAAGCATTTCGTACAAACGGAACTTTGAGATGTAATAGTATTTAGTATATTAGGTTCGATACTTCTATTAAATTAGTGAAGAATTTCAATAAGTTATTATTAATACACTTATTATACAATATCTAGAGAACATAATAAACATGACTTTTTCAAGTGTGACGCGATACGTATGAACATTTGATGTATTAGTTAGTTATTAAGTTAGGCTAAGTTAGCAGAAATGCTTCATTACCGTTTTGCCCTAACATTTTTTAACTAACTTTTTATTGAGATATATTGAAAGGTTATAATATTTCAATTATTAGTATGTAAAGTGTCCCTGAAGTTTTCTCTTTTCAGTAAGATGGATTTGGGAGTTATATAAGTATATTTCCAGAGGGTGTAGAGTCTTAGTCGGAGAAATGCGGGAGACAGGATCAGGTAATTCTTTCCCAAGACATCTTGCACCAGTATGACTGTCGAGGTAGTACTAGACAAGATGTGCAACGGCTAGTTACGTGAAGACGTCAATTATAGTTCGTGAGGAATCGGAGGCTAAATATATTCCTGTGTTATTCAGAAAAGTGGTAAGTGTTCGGTCACCGAGTCTCTCGGAAGAAAAGTTTCGGTAGTCGAGAGTTAATCCTCATTTCAAAGTAGCCGATTTGATCGGCCACCGAGTGTGACAAGTCGGAGTCGGAGTCAGAAAGGTAGATGTATTTTAAACCGCACTGCACCATCTCGGTCTGTTTTACCACTACAAAAAAGTTATACTTTCATTTTGTCGATCTTCATCAATGTTATTAATTATAGTACCCTGGCAAGGGACAGACCAAAGACCACACATACATAAAATCAACCACACACCAAACAAAACAAATAACATACACAATCAACATACATCTCACCAACTAACTAATTACAGAAACTGAACTAACTATCACTACATACTTACTCAATCAGTGAGACAGTGCCACATAAACTACCATGACTATCAACAAATAGAAAATCTACAATAACCAGACTAAAATACTAACTACTCAACTAAAACGACGTCCACTCAAGCTAGACATATACATTACTCCCCTACCAGGCTCATCTAACTATTAACTACTATTCACAAACCGCACCAACTAAACACCAAACCAGCAAAACCACTCTCCCACATATAAATAGTAGTTTTATAACCTATCTTGCAACGAGATCGATCAACATACACCAAATACCAGCACACCACCACACAAAGATCATAATACAACAAAATGTATCTTATCTAACTTCAATTCGCACAGATCATCAAGTGCTTAGTTATATGTGCAATAGCTTGTCTAAATGGCACACTATGAAATTGTGCGTTGCAATCTCCTAACAATCATCTTTATAAAACATTACTGACATCTTCGAGACAGTATTCAAATAGATAGTAGAATCTTGCGCGTATTAGCGTTAAATAGATAACAATGTCAGGCACTTGCCTAGACCCTGCCATTTATAGAACATTATTCACCAACCGTGAGCTGATCACCGCGGTACTTAAAAACTCCGAAAGCAAACCCGGTAATTTAAAAACTTCTGACATCAAACGAATGTTTAAAACCTTACGCCGCGAACCAAACCCAGTATTTAAAACTCGAAAACCAACAGGTTATTGTCAAAAATCCGGACTTCAGAGGGATAACCGGTATTCTCATAAGTTAGGATAAGCAAACCGCATAATTTAACTCGGAACACGAACAACCGTGATATACTCTATAAACTCCAGAAAGAAAATCCTGCATATTCTAATAAATCACCAGATATCGAACCGAGAAATGT
>JABUQX010105419.1:0-10000 GCA_015478945.1 Trachelipus rathkii
AAAGCGGTGCTGCAAAGATGCATCGATTTCCGCATTCTCGGAGCCTGTACCCTTTGTGGATGAGAATGAGATGCATTATAACCGGCTTGCGGCGGCGCGCGGCGTGCTAGCTGGGGTTGGTTGGGCTACATACTACAGCAGCAGGGTATAAGCAGCGGCGGCGGCGCGCGCATATTAAGCAGAGCAGCGGTGTGGGAGTTATATATATATATATATATATATATAGATATATTATGCGTTAGTGGTGATAAGAAGATTTATATTGCTACATATATATATATTGTTATATGTATGTGGCTATTACTGTAGTTTATTGCTATATTATATATATCCTCGTTAATTATACCGACACGTCGACTTCAATAAAGAATTATTATTAGCCGAAGCTTAATGTTTCCTTTTGAATGAATCAATATTTTATTTTTCCACCGGGTGGGGAGTACGGGGACGTGGTATTTCCACCCTTTCGCGAATCCGTGTAATACGAAGGCCTCTCTGCAGGGCGGCGCATATGGCGGCATAAGTTAAGCGGCATAAGTTGGCGGCGCATATGCTATATAAGCGAAGGCGGTTATGCGGGCTGCTAAGCGTTAAGGCGCGGCGGCAGCAGTTATAGCGTCAGCAGAGGTATGAGCAGAGAGAAATATATATATATTATACAGAAGAAGCGTGTATATTTAAAAATATATATAGATACGGTTAAGAGTATGTAAAGACATATATATAAGTAAGTATAAGATATAGATGAGAGAGAGAGAGAGAGAGAGAGAGAGAGAGAGAGAGAGAGAGAGAGAGAGAGAGAGAGAGAGAGAGAGAGAGAGAGAGAGAGAGAGAGATTATCTTGGTAATTTTTCTTGGATATTTATTGACGTTAAAAATTATTAAATTGGAAATTAAGAGAGAACAAATAAAATAGAATCAAATACCCCAGCACTCCTCCTCCATTCTCCTTCCCTATTACATTTCATAGCTTTCCTGGCCTCAATTAAAAATAAAACCTTCATTGTGAGAAATTTATTATTATTATTATTTATTATTATTATTATTATTATTATTATTATTATTATTATTATTATTATTATTATTATTATTATTATTATTATTATTATTATTATTATTATAATTATTATTATTATTTATTACTGAATTGACAGTGGAATCGTTTCAAATATGATTGAAATGGTATTTTTAATTCGCTTCCCATTTACCTTTCTATAAAAGCTTTAAAAATAAAAGCTTACTGGTTATCCCTACAGAAATCAAATACACATAAGTTGTATCAAATAAAAGAAAAAAAAAAAAGAAGAAAACTTGCTAATGAACATAGGGACTAATGAGTTTTTAATTGGTGAAGCAGTGTAAGTGGCCATTAGGCACCAAGCAAAGTCGGCCTGGTACGTGATTTAAATAGATATAACAATTATCTAGAAAATAATTAATACAAAGGTTTTTTTCTTTTTTTTATAATATTGATTTACATCCTGACCATAGCGATATTTGCGTTCACAAATTTGAGAGAATGTTCCACGAAAATGTGATTTACATCCGGCTGCAGCGAGATTTTCAGAACTCTATTTTGATTTAAATTTATTATTTATTATTATCAGTTAAATCATAAAATTGATTTAATCAATATATAAAAAATAGATGGGAAAATAGGATAAAACGTATGCAGCAAACAAGATAATTAAAATTGGAGACAAAATCCATTAAAATTATTGGAACCAATTTAAATTCAATTATTAATTCAATTATATTTTTACTTATTTAAAACTCATCATGTATAATGAAACTTGTGAAATAATAAAACATAATATTTTGTGTACAAATATATTAATAATATAGATGTATTAATGTAATAATGTTTGCTTAAATCACGTGACCATTCCAGATTCGCTGCAGCGAAAATTAAAATAGAAATTTTAGAATGTAAATTCTCACTGCAGCGAAATCATAGATTTATAAATCTCTTGATCCATAGAACTAACCCAAAGTCTGAATCACTGATTCAATATATATAGTATATATATATATATATATACATATATTATACATATACTGTTACATAGTTAAGAAGAAGCATAGCATGGCGCGGCGGTTAAGATATTTATGGCGCAGCGGGTTGCGCGGTTATTGCTGGCATATGTTGGTTAGTGATATCAGGAAATATCCTCAAATTTTATAGCGTATCCGCGCCTACATCATCCTCACAACTATTAGCGCTTAGAATTCTCCGAATATTCCCCAATCGATGTATAAATAAAATATCCACATCCCATATCATATGCTGAGCACACACAAAAATTTAAAGATCTTCATCTGAAGATGTCAAAAAAAAAAACTTCACGTACGCGACATCAGTAAATTATCTATTTTAACAAAAAAAAACTGTAAAAAAATGTCACCTGGTGTGGTGTGTGTGTGTGAGAGAGAGAGAGTAGAGAGAGAGAGAGAGAGAGAGAGAGAGAGAGAGAGAGAGAGAGAGAGAGAGAGAAGTGTGTGTGTGTGTGTGTGAGTGTGCTTGGTGTGAGGTGGGTGTTGTATGTTGAATGTGTGGAAATACTCCAGTTCTATCATAAATTTGCTTCCAAATATATATAAAATAATTAAGGTAAATCCAAGATAAATGACATAGTTTCTTCCGTTTGATAATGTGAACCTTGTGGACTACTTAGTTCAATATTAACTCTTGACTGACCGTAAACTGAATGGTATATATATATATGGCAGGCATATACTACAGCAGCAAGAAGGCGCATACGTTGCTGTTGCGCAAAGAGCGAAAGGGGCTGCTGGCTGCTGGTTATATATATATAGCAGCAAAGAAGCGTTGCGCGGCGGCGGTAAGAGCAGAGCAGCAGCAGTTACAGCAAGAAAGCAGCGTTAAGCTATATATTGCTGGCTACAGGTTGTTATACTAGAAGCATATATACATATAATATGGCTAATTATGGCTAATTTTTAATCATGTACCATAGTCATCTGTGAGTGAAGTTTTATCCATATCGATTGCATGGATTCCAGAACAATATTTTTATTTAACAAAAAGTCAAAAATAAAAACTGTATTGTGATAAAAGTCAAAAATACAAAACTGTATTGTGATAAAAGTCAAAAATAAAACTGTATTGTAATAAAAGAGCTAAACACCATTAAAAATATTTAAAAAAACGCTAAATTATGCAACCTAACGCAACTTAACTTAACTTTGCTTAACCTAACCAAACTCTTATATTTGTGTATAATTTATTTCACTTTCAATTGTTTCAAAACAAATTCACAACTAAAAATGCTGTAATAAAGATATATAAATTATAGAAAAAAGTTCAAACTTTTTCGCAATGCGCGTTGTTGTACATTTTTTTGCTCGATAGCGTAAATTATGAAAAAAATTGACTTCGGCCATGCCCACAGATAATGGGATTTTTTTCATATATATATATATATATAATATATATATATATATATATAAGTTATATATATATATATAGTAGTAGCATATATAAGGTTATTGCTGGCTGGTATTGGTTACATACAGCAGATATTGCTGGTTGTTGCTATTGGTTATATATATATTCCGCCATTTAGTCACAGATAATGGACATTAGCCATAGCATATATTATACTACATATATAAGGTTATGTTACAGCAAGGCATACAGCAGCTGGTTGGCGGCTGCCACGCTGGCGGGCTGCTGCTATTGCTAAGTGTTGGCATTGTTGGCTAAGCTGGCTAAGGTTGCTGGCTGCTACATATATATATTATGCAACCAACATCAGCACGGGGCCCTTTTACTCTTATATATCATATCCTCATAAGAACCCTTGAATGCTCTTTACCACATACATACTGAAGGGGCTACGTTGGTTACAGCAGGCAAGGCTATTATGTTACATACTATGCTGGCTATTGGTGTTGTTACAGTATATATGGTTGGTTATTATTATTATACATATAGCATAGTATATATATATATATATAATAGTTATGTTGTTATATTAAGATATATATATGTATGTTGCATACAGGATAAAATAATTAAACATTATATTACTGGGTTGCTATTGTTGCTGGTTGTTATATATATATATTATTACATATGTTGCTGCTGGGATAGCTATGCTACATGCTGGTTGCTGCTACATATTGGGAAGGGCTACTATATGCTTTATTATACGTAGATACGCCAAAAGTTAAGAACCATCCCAATCAAAATTGAAATTTTAGAGTAATAAGAAGTCAAAACTATATATTGAAAATTAGTACCAACCTTCATATAAGTTACTATATAAGAATTAAAATTGTCTGAACCAATCCTCTATCCTTCATTTGATATTATACTTAAACTTTGAAGCCTCAGTATCTCGTTTCAATATGATGTGGATTGGGTTCCTCTTGCATAACTAGTCCATATATAGAGTTAAAATTAATTGTTACTTTGAGTTCTAAAAATAAATATTTTGGCTCAGAAACTTATGGGAAAACATTAACAAAGATGTAAATACTATATGATAAAAAAAATTATATCAACTTTAAAGGTAAAAAAAAAAAAAAAAAAAAACACTTTTTTAAAAAAAAAAAAACGGTTTCTGTTTTTAAAACATGTTTTTTTCCACCCTATTTATAATATTATATATAAGATGTTCATTACAAGTTTAATGTAGCAACACCAGTTGGGTTCGGTATTATTAATAAGAACCATGGCATGTGGCCAGGAAGGTTTTGGTTCTAGCGTTGGCATACAGCTGCTGAGCATGTTGGCTACTACTGCTGGTTGTTGCTGGCAGCAGCGAGCAGTGGGCTATTGGGAAGCAGCAGCGTGTTGGGCTGTTGGCGCAGCAGCAGGCTATATATACAAGGTTATGCCAAGGCTGGTTACGAGAGAAATATGGGCATACAGCAGCAGCTGATATATGCTATTTCTATAATATAAATCTATATATATATATATATTCCACTTTTTACCTGCTCTATAGAAGTGAACGTCAGCATGTGTCATATATACGAGTAACTTTTAGTGTTCTTTCTTTTTTTTATGCAAATTCAATCAGCAGAACAAACTCAGGTCTGCGTGACAAAAAATGTTCGGATGTATTGATTATGCTCGACCACCATTTTACCTTTTTTCTTTATTTAGCATTTATTTAAGTGCTTCTATACATTCGGACGATAATTTAAGCACGTATCATATTAGGCCTTTGAAGTTGGAGTAGTAACAATTTCGGTCTTTCCTTATTATTATTATTATTATTATTATTATTATTATTATTATTATTATTATTATTATTATTATTATTATTATTATTATTATTATTATTATTATTATTAGTAGTAGTAGTAGTAGAATTATTTACAGGAGTAGTAGTAATAGTAGCAGTATTAGTAATGGTAGCAGTAATAGTAGTATTTTACAATAATTCAATAATTAATAATTTCAAAAAATATTATGTAGTGTTTCTTATTCAGGAAAATATATATATAGTTCCCTAGAAATTATAGGTAAAAGCTCTTTAAGCTTAACCTTAAAAATGGAGTATGGGACCAACAGGGACCCCCCCCCCCTCCCTGTAACACTGAAATAATAACATCGCTCCTGTAGATGTTAATACAAATAAATTATAAAGATGTATAGTAGTTTCATTTAATTAGATATTTTGCAAAAACTTGATTATCTTAAAAATTTCATTAAAAACAGCTAATATTTCTTTTTGCTTTGTGCTTAATAATTTAATTTTGTCATTGCTTATTTATTATTTTTAATTTTGTAAAACTACAGACATTTAAATTTCAGTATCAATCAAAGCTCTCTTTTCAATATTTCTTTTAAATTTCACTATTAAAAAAAAAAAATCTGAAATTTTGTTGTGAAATTAACTTTACAGTAAAAACCTAATTTTTTCAAAGTTTATTTAAATTAAAATTACTAAAAGTCTTTATATGAAGCAAATTTTTTTAAAAATAATATATATATAAGTGATAATGTTCTTCATTCCCTTGCATATATATATATATAGTATACAAAGAAAGATGCATATATAGTGTATATATATATATAGCATAGCAGTAGCAGCAGTACAGGGCAAAGATTATAAATTATGCGTTATATATATATATATATATTATATAGGTATATATATATATATATATATATAGTATATATATATAGCTGGGCCTCCTGACATCTTTTTGTAAAATTATGTGGTTTTCTATTGCGGGAGTTATAAGACTGCTCCATCTCTGACTATGGGACTTATACACACACATGAAAATTTTTCAGGTTTCCCAAAGCAATAGGTCTCAGCTTTGGCATTACATATATGTGTCATACAGTGCATCAAATGATTCTAGTTTTTTATTCTTAAAAATCAAAATAATACTTAATAATAATCATAATAATAATACACACACAATAATAATAATAATAATAATAATGTATCATCATCAACAATAATACTAATAATAACAATAATAATAATAATAATAACAATAATTATAATAAAAATAATTACAACTATTCAACACAAGTAGAATTCTTTTATTATATTAAACGATTTTTCAAAATTTCAAAACAGCACAAATATCGCACATAGTATAGTATATATAAGTTATGGCGTATGATATATATGGTTATATATGGCTGGTTATGGCTGTTGCTGCTATACTATGCGCTAGCTATATATAATATTGGCTGGCATGCTAAGGTTATATATATTTGCATATGTTATTAGTAGTAGCAGATGCTGAGCGCTATATATATATAGCAGCATATATATATATAAGAGCAGCAGCAGCATATATATATATATATATATATGAGCATATATATATATATATATATATATGTTATATGTATATATGGGTTGCCTGTAGTTTTTTTCCAATCATAATTATTATAATGTGAAAATTTTAACATTCCAACATGAAAATTTTATATATATAAAAAATATATCTACATTACAAACATTTTGCTTAAACTGTAGAATATATATATGGAAACACTAGCATTTTTAAAGAAAAATATAAAAACACTAATTTCGAAAAATCACAAAAATCTCTAACAGAAATGGTATGTAACATTATTAATATTAGAGATGATAGGTAATACATACCTATATTGTGCTGACAAGTTCATGGATTTTGCTTTCAGGATTTTAACCAGTTTTAAAATAATTGATTTCATGTTCACATAAATTGCAAACTCTTTACACCCACACACCATATATATATATAATATATATATATGGTTAAGGTTATGCGTGGCGCAGTAAGAGTGGTGAAAGCATGTTGAGTTGTTACATATATATGGCGCTGTATATATATATGCGCGGTATATAGAGTTGGGTGCTATACATATACAGCATATTGCTAAGGTTACATATATATGTATTAGAGCATATATGTATATATATATACATGATATATATATATATATATATATATTAGTAACTTTCCTTAAAATATTTCACAAATAACAAAATTGACAATTTATTTAAAAAGCATTAAAATCTTTATCGATATTTTTTTTTTTTCTAAATAACTAGAAACACGAAATGTAATTTTATTGAATCTACGCTAAAAAAAAAATGGCAACAAGCTTAAAACAGAATTTCATCGAAAATTTGCTTCAATATTTTTGACAACTGAGCAAACAACTTTTTGAGTCAGCATGATAATCGGGCTAAATGCTTTATTGATATAATTTTAAATATATTATTTGTTTTGTAAATAAATGATCATATTTCTGGAAATATAGCATTTTACACTTGTATGCTTAATATATACATATATATATATATATATATATATATATATATATATATATATATATATATGTTGCTGTTATTGTTATTATATAAGGTTATATTATATGTATATATATATATTTATTATTTATATAGATATATATCTATTTAAGTCGATGTTATATATCTATATTACATATATATATAAATATATATATATATATATATAAGATATATATATATATATGGCCGCGAAATGCCAAGCAGGAAATATTTTGTACGTTTTCTTGGTACTTCTTTATTAAATTTTATCTAATAATATTACTTTTTAAGTTGCTCACCACATTTTTACCTTATATGACATCTGCAGGTACTGCCGCAGCGCATTTGAAGAGAGTTTGCTTCAGCTAGTATGGTCTGCCACGCATTTAGGGAAAACCCAGATACATCTACCCTATGGTATTGTTTAAGCTTTAAATAATTATATTAAAAGAAATATATACGTAATTAACTGAAAATATTTCATTTTTGAAAATAAGATTTATGCAAAAAGTAAGCTTATTTCAATATTTTTTTTTTTTTATGCAGATTTTCATTAACAACATTTTTGTTGGTACGAAAATTATTGATTCTGTGTAATTGTTTTTCATATATAAGCATATAAATATAAGTTTTGTAACTTTGAGAAATTAAAAATATGAAATAAAAAAAAAAAATGACCCATAAAGAAAACGTTGACGTGCTAAGATAGAACTATAACTCAAATGACAAACATACGCTCAACTACGAGTATATAACTACTTGAAACTGACAGTTTAAGCTTTCTTCTACCACCTAATGTAGAAACATTCAAAACTATTACAGAATGCTAAAAGTATTTATTAACTTCTTGGTTAAACTACTTGAACCATGAAAGAACTTTAGACTTATTGTAATTATTTATTAGTAATTTAACCACATATACTCTTTATTATATATATATGAAATGTATGCCTATATATATATAGGAGAAAGTATATATATATATATATATATGCAGGCGCCAACAGCATATATATATATATGATATAGTATATGATATATATATATATGTTATAAGTGACACTTTAAAACCTATATGAAGTATCGCTTGAAATGTACTAATCTTGCTAACGAGGAAATATGCTGCATTCGTTAGTCATTCGGATCTTAAAATCAACCTATGGCTGAAAAGTAGTAGAAATGAAAGTATCTTGGAATATTTAAAATAAAATTTTTATTATACTTGATTATATTATTATTATTAGTTATTATTATTATTATTATTATTAGTTACTTCTATTATATATAAGAGCATATATATGGCAGTATATATAGCAGCGTGTTACAAAAGCATATGGCAGGCAGAAGGCAGCATAGCAGAAAGCGCAGGCGGCAGGCAGGCGGCGTTATTAAGTTATATACAGCAGGTTATATAAATCATAAAAAAAAATATTTTTTTTTCTTTTTCATGTGGGTAGCTATTTTAAATATAATAATGATAAAAGTTTATCGAAGTTCTTCAAACTCCATCTAGATTTATTGAGAATTGGGACACTATGTTTCAAGTAATTTCACTGAAAAAACTACTAGTCCTACAAATTTTCTAATCTTGCTGAGAAAATATTGCATTCATTGGTCTTTAGAGTTCTTTAAAATCAACCTATATTAAAAGTGAAGCTGAAATGAAAATCTTGATATAATATAAAATAAAATTTTTAATTTATATTTTTGACAAAGTGAGTACAAAAAAAAGGTTCAACCACAGTCTTATCCACCAATGCTTTATCCAAAAAATAAAAAATAAAAAATAAAAAAAATAAAAGGAAAAAGATTTTGAAAATCCAGATAACGTTCTGTAATGAAGACATTTGTAACCATCTAAGACTCGATAAAATTTCTGGATGGTAAAATGAATATGAATTATATATATATAAAAAAAGGTCCTGTTGATTAATAAAAAATAGAACTAAGCAAGTGATTTTTATTTATTTATTTATTTTGCGTCCTCAGGAAGGAACTTCTTTGAAAAACAAAGCAAAATTCTGTAATAACTAAGTTGTTAGTAGTGTCAAAAGTGATTTTCAGAATGGGATCAGATGCTTATCATTGTAAGTAATACAAAGGTATACAGATCTAAGCTCGTAATTAGTAGAAAAACATGGAAAGAACAACCACCTACTGAAAACCTACCTAGTTTTGGGTAACACTTTATAGGAACAAAACTCAAATGGGAGTTT
>JABUQX010105419.1:12500-27823 GCA_015478945.1 Trachelipus rathkii
AATTATGATTAGGATGTACGGATCTATTATGTCAATTATTATTTTTTTTATTATTATTTTTATTTGTTTCTTGCAAATAATTTCGACTGCTAAATAAATATACAACGTATATGTTTTAAAATTTCTAGAAAAAAATATTTTATCCACTGCCTTTAATGAAAAGAATGAAAACCATATAGCATAGCAGCAGGCAGCATATGAGTGAAGCAGCAGTATATAGCGTTGGTATGCTATATATATAAGGTTATATATATATATATATAGTATAAAGAGCATATATATATATATAATATATATATATATATATATATATGAAAAGAGATTGTTGCTCTTTTTCTAACAAATACAATTTTCAATTTAATATATATATATAATGAAAAATAAATAAATCGAAGGAAAAGAACTTATATTGAGGAGAAGTCATTTTATTTTACGTCTGAGTTTCTCTTGGTAAAAAGAGGACCAAATGACACAAAATAAACTTTGAACTACGACGCATGAAATGAGATATTTCATAACCGAGCGACTCTTTGCCAAATGTGATTCACGCAAAGGCGATAGGAGCCTCACGACAAGGGTATAAACACTCTCTAAGATCATTTCTTCGACCTCGGAATCGAAAACAAATGATCTCATTGGGGCCCCCTTTCATCCTTCTCCGGCAGAATGACGAGCCACCAATCTTCGTGTTCTGTTACGCCGTTGAGTATCTGAAAAGATATTCTTTTAACGCTCTGCAACCCTTTTGAGAGTGAGGCCCGAAAATGCTGACAAAGTGAAATGTGAAGGAAAAGACATCGCAGTTTCACAGATGACGAGAAATCGCGCTCCCAAACAAGCCGTTTAAAAGTCTCACATCGACTGTAAGTTGAAAAATTACCGAGTCCTCGTTTATTAAGAAATGAAATTTTTGGAACAAAAATGTTAGCAATAAAAGTATGCGTATCAGTTGGGAGAATAAAATTTTTCTTTTTTTTTAATTATGATTTACGTTTCAATTATAAATAATATTAACTTTATATATAGGAAAAACAATAAAATTTTGTCAAAAGTTTTCTCGAGACACCAAAAGATAAGAAATTACTTATTTGGAGCGCTTCTATATAATGTTTTTTATCTTTATAGTTTTTACGATATTTTTTCCCTTAAAACAACGAAGAAAAATATACATATATCAAATGAAATAATAAAATGCTGCAATAAATTGGCAGAACCGAGAAATAACGAACTTAATTTCGTTCTTTTTCTGTCTCCATTGAATCAAAGACATCAAATTTAGTCGTTAAAAACTTGAGAAATGAATTAAGTAATAGAGACTTTAAGATTGCTTTAAAAACACGTCCAGAAGGAGTTGTGTGTGTGTGTCTCTCTCTTAATTTTCGTAAAGTGTCGGTCTTTGCACACAAAGAATCCGTTCAATTTCGTTGCAAAAGGGGATCAATAATTTGCAAGTAAGCTGATATGATTGAAAAGATAATTATAACATACAGACAGATAAATAATTCATGCGCGTCCCAGTCTTTCGTGAATCAAGGGATGAGATAGCGGGAGAATAAGCTGATAGAAAATCAATTGAAACGTCTTCCGAGTAATAATTTTTCCTTAAATAATTACGACTCTCTGATTAGTTTCGCCAGAAGAATTACTCTGCCTATAGGAGATAAATCAGAGATGTTTTAATTTAGCTTTTCTCCGACAAATACTTAATGATACACACAATTACACTGTCAGATTGCCTAGAGCTGCGAGCGGTCTTCGGAGGCTGAATGTAATGGGTAATTCAATTTCGAAATACATAATTAGGTTCAGTGTATGAAGAAAAGAAAACTCAAACAGTTAACAAAGTTCTCGCCGAAACGAAGGAAAAGTCGTTCTATAATTGTAAAGCGAAGCAATTACAGTGGGTTTTATAGCGGTTACCATATGTTTACCTTTCTTTACAAGAGAAATAGGCTCAAAGAAAAATGATGATAAGGTTTACAGCATTTTACTCCACTACTTAAAATGTAATTTCTTTAAGCTTTTATGTTGATTACATTTTACTTGTACTGTATTACGAAACTCTCGCTCTCTTCTTTCATATATATATTATATATGGGTTACAGCAGCAGGCATAGCAGTAGCACAGCTATATGTTGCTGGCTGCTGTTATGCTGGCTAAGTTACAAGGGTTGTTGTTGCAAGAATATAGCATGGCGTTACATACAGCAATATATATACTGGGTTATTGTTATTACTGCTGCTGGCTAGTGGCTGGCTGGCTGGCATACTACAAGCAGCGAGAGAGCATACTACATAGCAGAGGTTAGCTGAAGTTGGGTTATGCTATTATACATGCTATATACATACAAAGGCTATAGCAAGAATATAGCTGGGAGGTGTTGGCGCTGGTTGGTTATTACTATATATATATATATACATATTGTTATATATATATATATAGTTTCCGATAAAGGAAACGGAATAAATTCCATAATGAATCGTGCATCAGAATGAGTATAGGATGGAAAGAGGACAAAATTCTTTATTCCCTTGACACTAAAATGTCCTACATACGTGATGTAACGTGAGAATCAGTGTCTCGTTAACTTAACCGTCGGCTACTTCCTTTCCTCTTGTTGCCTATTACATAGCCTATAGTCTATGTCTTTTTTTTTTTTCATTCCCCCGCCCAACACCCTCCCCCACCTTCCACCCACAACCATATAACTCCCTCGTCTTCTCCTCCTCTTCTCTCTTTTTCCTTCCCCTGTACTCCCCCTTACGGCACCGCTTTTAAAAGCATTTTTAAAAACTCCTACTTCAAAAACTCTCAAATAAGCCCGACACAAACTTGCATCTGCCTCTCTGAAACCCATCAGTCGTTCGAGTATTATAAGAAGAGGGATCACATAAGTATGGGCAGGCAATGAGAACTCCGTGTCACCCCCATCCCCTTCTTTTCTAAACCCATGGAAATAAAAAAGAAAGAGAAATAAAAGAAACGAATGCGTCGGAGGATGCTAGTCTTTATATGGACTATTTTAAGAGGGACGAAAGTAGTGGGAGAATAGAGAGAGAGAGAAAAAAAAAACAAATTGAAAACATGCACTTTTTTTTTTCTTTTCTATTATTAATTTTTTTCTTTTGTTAGAATCATTGACGAAATATTACTTACTAAAAAGAATGAAGCTCAATCAAGTCTCTCTCTCCCTCTACGAAGAACCAACAAACCATTTCTCTCCTCCCTCCCCCTTGATCATTATTGACCAAAATAAACAATGGATTCAAAAGGTGTTCATTGAGCTTTAATACATATTATAAAGTAAAGACAAAAGCCTTCTTATAACAATCGATACTTGATAGTGAGGATTGCTTGTAAAAACAAAGATTACGCATAAAACAAGGCATCTATAGAATCTATAGCAATTAAGTATTCTACTGAAACATTCGAGTAGCTCGCGAAATGTGTATGTTGTATTATATAAAAATAAAAAAATACTAGCAATAAATTCCTTTCACCTCCCCACCGTCATCGAGCGAAGGAAAATATTTAGAACAGGCAGTGAAATTTTGATAAGCCACAGTGAAAATAGGCTATCCCCCATGAAAGAAGGAAACGCGTGAGATTGGTCTGTCATTTAGAACCATTAGACGTTAATTCAAATGAAGTTTAGTTTAATATATCTTTTAAACCTTACGAAAACTTTTTCAATTTTCTAAAGAAAATCGTTTAATAAGAGGAATGTTGCATATTTAAGAAATATTTCTAGTTTCTTATAATCTTTGCTTCTATCTGAATATAACACGGTAAAATGAATTTCTTGGACAGGGTTTCGCAATGATTATCAATATGCTGATCCAAAGAGAGAATCTGTTTTCGTGCGATATCACATGTATCGCCATTCGTGTAGATAGTGTGGGATAAGACCAAATTTGTAAAATTTTCTATGATTTAAAACCCTTTTTCAATTAGATGAGGCGTCTATATGCACTTATCAATTTGGGTAACTATACAAGTAAATTCAGACTTTCTTATATAAGTAAAATAGAGTTTATTGATACAATAAATATATTACTATGAATCAACTATCTAATAACACTACTTATATAATAAATATATTAAAATAGTATCACAGCTTATATACGATTGATATCTATTTATATAAATGATATATATATTAATTTAATATATTATATATATTTATATATTTGGTATATATTTGTTATATGGGAAGCAGGAATAATGACACAATCGCAGATGGATTGACATGCTTGAATACTTTGATGAGATATAGGGGGATACACATTCAAAAGAATACTGAATAGAGAGTCAAATATGCGGGATCATCACACTGGAATTGCCCAGAGAAGAAGGAATGGTTTTAGGTGAGAACTGTAGAAAAACATACCTACGATGGTATTAACTTTCTCTTCGTAGACGATCAACTTCAGTTCCGATAGCGCCTTGGGATATTCACCTCATGCCAAGCTGCGTCACAATAACTTAGTCGTTCATACCCAGGCTGCATATCATATGGTGATATCACCCACTTGCTCCCCTGGTGAACCTCGATGTCTTATTTTCCTGAACTTAGATCCTTGATGGAAAGTGTCACTACAGACCCCGAGCCCAGCACTAAACAGCTATCCCTAAAAGTCCTTTAGTAGTCAGCTGATACCCGATCAGTTTCGGCGCCGGAATTTTCTTAGGTGAGGATATGTAAAAGTAAGTTGCAACGAGCATTAGATTTACTGTGCATTCTCACAAGGGTCTAGGTCCATGAGAATGAAAAACTGGGGCCATAATCAGCAAGTTCCTATACAATGTCATTAGGGTGGTTTCTCCTGCTTGCCCGGTTTCCCAGCGTAACGAATTAACGAGAGCGCTACTGGAGATACAATTCTGAAAAAGTTATTCGACGCCAAACGATTCGTTAGCAGAGTCTAACACGTCAATCCTGTTGTACAAAGGACACATGCATCACAAGAGGAGCGTCCGTATTTTGTGGCGAGTCAAATCATCGGCGCCGCTCAGCTTTTGTTCACTTATCGGGTCATATACGTACTGGAGTTGCGCTCAGCTATACAGGAAACGTTGGAAGCATATATAGACGGAGACATTCACAGAAACATCAAATGGTCCAGGGCATTCACATAATTGGTTTCATCAAACGAATTTATTGTTAGTGGAGGTAAGAGCCCTTAATGAATGTTGTCCGTTCTCTGTAAAGGTGTGATTCAAACGGGTAAATGTTCCTGATCGCACCGTTTTGTGTTCAGTGTGTTTATCTCCCCTCGGTTGGCATTTTCTCTTTGGTCCATGTGGATCCCTTGAGCCCGCCGCCCTGCGGATTCGATCTGCGTCTGCTCCACTATAGGTCACAGGAAGGCAGAGGATATTGGTTGAACACCGCCATCTTGCTAGACGCAGATGCGATAGCAAAATGTTTTTAAATTTATGATGGCGTTCGAGCCTGCTATATACAGCCGAACCATCCATTGTAACCTGATATTGTAAGCTCCAAGTTCTCCTACACCATAAACTGTCTGATTTTTGCAATACTCTCTAACTCTAAATATCATGTTGTCGATGTTATCTATCCGTACCCGGAGTCCTAACACTGGAACTGGCCACGGAACGCATACAACTTGTAAAAACAGCACACGCTTTAAAGCTGCTCTTGTGGAAGTGTCAATATAAAACAGTCGCCACTGCTTCACACTGCACTCGTATGGGAGTTCGCAATAGTCCGCGGGGAGTAGTAGAGGGCGAGGCGTCCCTGCAACTTCAAGTGCATATACACACACAGAAGGGTTCATCGTGTACTGGTGGAAGAGCATAATCTCCCGCGAGCTGCTTCTTTGTTACGGATAAATATGTTACTCTTTCTGTGCGATGTTCAATAGCCGACCCGATTTTTTTCATAATCCTCGAAGCACAACAAGTTGACAGGACAACTGTCAGGCGCTATAATACAACTCATACAAGATCTCAGATTTCACCTGGGGAGCAATATGGACCCAATTCACCGTCCTGTATTTTCAATCGGCGATAATCACACATCATCCCAGGGTCATTGCATCGCAGTAACATGGTAGAGTAGATCGTCACCTAAAGTTAAACCCACTACACTCTTCCTCGACACAGTTTAATATTTACGACCGGCATAAAACGCCTGTCTGCTACTCGTAGATATATGCGGAAGCTAACGTCTATAGTCAGAGAGCCCTTACTAGCAATTGCGCACAATAACTTTGGCGATTCTTTCTAGGTGGATGAAGATGTGTCTGTTTTATTATTTTACTATGAGGTTGTGAGTGAATCTAGGATCTTACCTGCGCTAGTTTCCCGTTTCCTAGGTTGAGTATGTGATAAGTCAGGAACAGTGGAGTAAAATATCAGTAAACTGGATCAATGTATCGTGTGAGGCTTGTGCAAAAGAATTTCGCAAACAAAAAGATAGTGACTCTAAGGCCGATTAGAGGTGTGTGTTTAAGTCGCAATGCGGTTGATTACTTTCGTTGTAATAATCCTCCTTTTTTCAGTACTCCTAGTTTGTTTTCTATTAATCCGTATGTAGAGAATTGGACTTTTGGTCTCAATAAGTACTAATGTAACATAGTAGATATGAAAAGGGTCATGAATAGTTTCAAGTCAAGTGTAGAACTAAATGTTATGCATGTATTACCACTGTCGTGTAAAGGACTGTTCTTTCCTATATTCTGTATAACATACCGTACAGATAGTACCTTGTTAGTGATTCCAGATGTGTGTAGGTGCAGCCTACATAGATACTGGCACACAGCTTGGAAAGTTGGAAAGGTGAAGTTGGTATCCCGGAGCTTACATCGCCATATTCTAGACTATATTCCACTTTAAAGTCAATGTATCTCGCATCGTAATAACTGATTTTCTGTTTTAATAGAGAATACTAATAGGGTAGATTGGTAACAGCAAACTAACTAGTAATTGATAGGTATTCACTATAAGTATTCACCTGGGTGTATAACTCTAAGTAAAGGAGATCAGTAAGGATGTAATTCGTCTTCTCATCTGCAAATACAAAATTTCACATCCACAGGCAAGAGTTTGAACAGACACAGGAAACTTGGTGAGTTACACTTTTGTGGTATGGTTTGCTGGCCTATTTAGTATTTTCCTTTAAAAGTTTGAACATCGTATAGTTTCTACGCTTCTGCCTTTATCTGTATTAGATGTGGTGTGTTTCTTTGTTTGTTTGGATGTATTGCATTGAGGTGTGATAGTGTTAGTGTGGTAACAGATTGGAATAGGAAGATGGTGATGGTAGTGATACTGGTTGTGAAAAGAAAGTGGAAGTGGTTTTAGAAAAAAGGGTGCAAGCATGTCGGAGTAGTTTAATAGGTAGATTTATAATAATAAATATTAATATTAAATGTAATTGAAGTAATGTATTTATAGTGGAAGATAGAGTCAAATGAGGTTAAGTTGTGGTTCAAACTCTGTGGTGACGAATTTGAACAATCAGCAGGTGAGATTTTTTTTGTTTAGTTTGGGAGCAAAGGCTAATGAGTGTGTGATGGTTAGGTATATTGAATAATAACATCCAGAATAAATTTAATTGTAATAGGATGATAAATAGGAATATTACATTTTAAGTAATGTTTAGATAAACAAGTATCCGAAAGAAAAGCAAAAGAGAATAGGTAATGATAATATATAAATGTATATGGTGAATTACTTTTTCTATATTAAGGAGTGAAGGAAGTTGTAGAGAAATTCTCAATGAAGGGAGTTATAGGAAATATAACGAATTTCTGTTATTATAATAACGAAGATAAAAAATATTTTAAAAAAAGAATGTGATAGAGAGAAATGAGAAGGTGTAGATAGTATACCCATGTTAGTAAAGTGGATTTGAGATATGTGATGAAAATACTGAAATATTAGTCATAATAGTTGACTCCATAAAATTACCCTACTTGAGTACGGAGCACAATATAGCATGAGAGAATGGAGATATAACCATATATAGAGAGAAAAAGGAAAATAAAAAAAAGAAATATAAATAAGAATAAATAGTTATAGATATGGCCCTCAAATTCAGTAAGTACAAAGCTAACTAACTAATTACACGTGAGCGTGAGCTGACTCTGTTTTCCTCATAGTGAGAGTACCTTTATTTCGTTGATATAGTAAATCGCTACATTATATACTATGATATATTAATTATAATATTGATAAGAGTATTATTATAGAGCGGAAAGCATAAAAAGTAAGTATGAGAAGTATATATTATATATAAACAAAAGTTATAGGATAGCTAGAGTATGGTATATATTAATTGCTATGGTACTAAAGCAATATATAGTCATAATTATATATAATACGAGATAGTGATGTGAGGCTTAAACTTTCTATGGAAGAGCGGGAGAACAAGCGAAAAAGCGAAGTGGCGAGAGAATATGTGAATTCAATTCATGATCTTTAATCAATAAATACCCAGTGGTAAATGGTGATAATAAGAGCGAACAAAATAGATTATGGTAGTAACTATGCAGAAATTTTAAAATATGTATAGTATTTCATTTGAATACACTCACAGAGCATATATTTACATAGATATCCGTGTGCACATATCAAACATGCTCCGTCGAAGTTAGTGTAAGCATCAAGCTAAGAGTTGTGGGAGTCTGAGTAGTCGGAGTCGGATTCGTCGGGGAGTAGTAAGTCGGAGTGAGACTGGTATTAGTTTTTGAGAGTAGGGTGTATTTCGGAGTCGAGCGTGAGTCATAATTGTGAATAGAGTGGAGTCGGAACGGATCGGAGTCGAGTCGAGTCGTGATTAATTTGTGCAAGAAGGAAGTCGAGGAGAAACTAATTCAAGAGAGTAGCAGTTGAGATATCAGAAAAGTATGAGAGCTGACAAAGTTAAGTGAATCTAATGTCCTGTTGGTGATCGATTTCAGGAGCTGTCAAACAAGATTTTCTACTCTTATTGGGACACAGTAGCGAGCTAATCCAGATGGACAAGACATTACATACTTTCAAGATGAATTGTTTTATATTAAAACGCTGTCACCTTGTTGGAGGAATCGTTTTCAATATAGAGATATAAGATCTAATTGATTTGCATAGACTCAATTCGGGCTTATATGCCATGACTATAAATTAAGATTATGACAGATCAATGAGAGAGATAGTCGCAAGAGAGACACAGAATTTTCTGTCAATTTGATCAAATTGTGAGATTTGAATAGTGAGTCTATATTCGATGCTGCTGCATTATTAATTAATAACCACTAACAAGAGGGGTAGCTATAGTATATGATAGATCACAACAAAAAGAAGCTAAATTGCACGTCACTTAGATACGATAATCCAATATTTGTTATTAAGAAGAGTTAGGAGAAAATGAATGAGATTTACGTATAGAGAAAAAAACAACATGAGACAATATTGTAAGAGAGATGTAGATAGCTGATAACGTAATCGATCACATCTAACATAAGATTCAGTCTAGGTGGTATGCGCGTATTCACTCCAGGTCGTAAGTAGTTTCACATGAGAAAGGAAGTATCCAGAGAGATGAGTGAAAAGCTTCTATATGAGAGAAGATGAGTATTTTATATGCTACAAATATGCGTCAGGCTGATTAGTTCAAGAAAAAGGGCTGTCTTAATGTGTGTTTGTGTGCGCAAGTAGCAACACATATTACATTACACCTTTAAAGAGAGAGATTTCAAACTGCTTAATAGCGTATGCTGAAAAGTTGAAAATAATTGAGAATCAGCGAGAATACAATAACAAGCGTTAGAAGGTAGTAAGAGTGAATCGATAGTATCCACGGTTTGACATTGTACCAAGAAGATCAATAGTGATATGGAAAAGGGAAACGAGAGAGAACAAGAACTTAGTGAGAGACAATGAAAAGGGTTGTCTAGAGCATCTGTAGAGGTATAGAAATCAAGAGCAGTGAGTGAAGGAGTGAAAGAGAAGAGAGTGAGAGATGAAGCGTAGAAGAGAGCAAGATTGACTATTGCGGAAAATCTATTTTAAGACACCTAAGTCTATAATCAGTGGGTGATAGTAACATTAACACTAGATTGTAAGGTAGATTTTAAAATAGAGTAAGACACTCACACTCACACAGAGAAGAAGTAGTAGTGGTGTGAGTATATTGTTGAGAGAGATTTAGGAATTAGAATATATATATTAGTAGAATGATGTATGTTGAGATTATCAAGTAAGCATAGTGAAATAGCAGTGGTAATTCTGAAGGAAGTAAGTATGAGTGTGTATGAAATAGAATAGTGAGAGGATGAGTAAGCAAATAAGAAAGTAAAAGGTGGCTATAAGTAGAAAAAGTATATAAAGTAAAAAGTATACATGTTATGAGCTTAAATAAAGTAAAAAAAGTGTAAGACGTAAAGATAAAGAGTGAGATCGAAGATATATATTGTGCTATGAGAATGGATGTATAGAAATATGTCAATATAGTAACTGTTCACATATGAGATATATGAGATAAGTATGAAGGATAGAGTAAATCTGTAGATAATAAAGTGTATAGGAAGATTATAATTATTAGATAGTATAGTATATATATTATATATTATATCTATAAAAATTATATATTAAAGATAAGATTACATTTAACTTAATCTATCCTAAATGAGTATAGAAAATATAGTGATTATAATGTAACTTATTGGCCATGCACGATCTCGCACTAGCTCGGGCGTAAATGATGAGAATGTTCTGAGTCGAACAGTAGTGTGATGTTACAGGTCAAGTTGGTCATCCGAGGTTTGGTGAGCTCCCGGTGATTTCTACCTGCTTCCGCTAGGTATTTGAAAAAATAAGTTACAGTAGCTATGTTGTGTGTGTGTGACGGGAAGATTAGTGAATAATACTAATATAGAGAGAATTAGTAGTGTAACACGTGACTAAGAATCAACACTTCTAGGAAAAATTTGACTTCAAGAGTATGGCGTCTTGGAGGGAAATATGAACATTGTGAGAAGTGTGATAATGGCCTAGCAAGGGTATACTTTTACTTTGAGAGGAGATACTTGTAATTTCAGGCAAGTCCAATACATAATTATAATGCGACATCTAGTACACTTATTTTTGGGGAGTGGACATAATATATATAGCATGTTATGAATAATATGATGGATATTATAAGTAAGTATATAGAGTATTATATTATGTTGTATTAGTATTGTAATATATGAGATAAGTTAGAGAGAAGAGGTGATATATTGTTGTTTATATTAGCTAATAGTACTATATATATATTCACCGGTGGTATGTGGATTGTTGGTCGTATTATGAAAATGTAGTTTTAGTTTTAGGTAGTTAGGTAGTTTTCAGATCTTCAACATTCGTATGAATATGTAAGATTTTCAGTTTGTGAGAATCGAGTTTTGGCTTTTGTCTTGAACTAAGTTGCGTGAAGTGGAGTCAAGATAGAATTACCAAAGTGGCTACCTTAGTAAAAGGAATATGAAGTAAAGATATATATAAGTGTGAGATGAGCTATTAATCCTTTAAGGTCGACAGATCAGTTTTATACATATAAAGATTTTAGATTATAGAATAGTTGAAAGTAATGTCTCACATGGTCTCTCATTATTAGGTAACGTCTATATACCATAGAGACGTATGTTACACCTTACAGTATAGTAATTGGGATTTGAGCTGTAGACTGAACTATTGGACAGCAAGAAAAAAAGATTTATAGAAGATAGGTGTGAAAAGATAATGGAAGAAGTTGGTTTCACCAAGTACTGAAGCTATGCCAATCTGATAACTAACTATCAGTTGTGTCTAGCAGAAAAGCAAGGACTAGACAGTTGATAATAATGTAATTCGAAGGATCTAGCGATAAAATCTGTCATCATATAGTTTTTTACTATATGTCTTAATTGATGGCTGTATATACCTCTATTGTTCCATTTTATTTTATTGCAACTTAAGTTAGTGTTTGTTATTTGGTACTAGAGAGTGGCCCGCTTTATTAAGAAGTAGAAAGAGCCTGAGCTACTTGTTGTCTTCAAAGTGTAAAGTAGACTAAGCATAACCAAAGGTGAGGAATTCTGAAGGCACTATGAGAGGGTAAAGAACTAGATATGTTCTAGAGTAGAACTGAGATGATTATAGAAGATTTATACTTATTGCGGTTAACAGCGGCGATTCTCAATTTCGTGTAATTTGTAGCTAAGAGATTCCCCATCTTTGTTACGTTTTTCAGTTGAAAGTCATGTCGAGAGAGACTTTAAAAAAATCGTAAATATTAGTTGCACACAAACTAGCAATGATAAAGTAGCACTAAACACACTTACACACACGTTGAAATTCTTAAAGAATGACTAGCAGACCAGAGAACAAACCATTCGAAACTCATGTTAGGGATCCAGTGTAGGATGCACACGTTGTAGCTTCTACTGGCCCAAGACGTATATTTGCATGTGAGAAAAAAGAAATGGATCACAAATATATGTGACTTTTTTGTGCGGTCTTCCCATTAAATTGTCTGAGAAAGATCACACGATTTAACGACTAGCTAAACAAATTATGGTGCTGAAAATTCGTGAGAAGCAATATATTGATACCTACCAAACTTTATTACAGTAATATGGATAATCTATAACATCAAAATTATATACATAGTAATATAATATATATAGTAATTTACATATTATTAATATAAATTATATATATTATATATTATATCTATATAATAAGTAAAATGAGAAAAAGTATATTTATTTGTCCTGCAAATTACAAAATTAATCTCAAACTATATAGTATGTATACATATCATTTTTAGGACCATACAGGTATTGTGTTAATCTACAAATACATGAAAGGAATAATAATACAGGTATGAGTTATACCTTTTAGGTATATATAATATAGTTTATTTTTCTTCTCAAACTTACATATATTATAGTTAAATTTATTTCTCACTATAGTATAAGATATATTAATATTTGACACATATAAAATAAAGGGATCCCATGATTGCATAAACATCAGGGATGGATGCGAGCAAATCCCGGATACATATATTATGGAATCAGCACCTCCGAATTAACTATATATCTGCTACCAAAGTCCATCCAAGAAAAAAAAATTACCTTTTTTTTCTGAAACTAGAGTCAGTATTTTGAATAACAACATATAAACTAATGAAAAAAAATATTATTATTATCAAGGAATTAATAAAATAGGAAATGAACGTATTAGGGAGTTGAAAAATATATATATATATCGGTATATAATATATATACATTATATTAATTATATATATAATATATAATATATATATATATATAATATTATATATAAATATATATTATTATATATATATATATAAAACACTATATATTTTACAGTGGCGTATCCAAAATTTTTTTTCGGGGGGGGCAGATACGAAAAATCGTTTCTCTTTAATATATTATAAATATATATAATATATATTATATATATATATAATATATATAGTATATATTATATATATTATATATATAATAATATAATATATATATATATAGAATAATATATAATATATATATTTATATATATATAATATAATATATATATATATATATAGAATATATATATATATTATATATATAATATATGATATATAGTGGATAGGACCAAATCTTAAATTTCTAAAAAAAATGGGAGTAATTTATAATAATACTAATATCATCTTTACCTAAATGTTTAACCTTAATGAAAGTGTAAGCGAGACACGAACAATCGTGAGATAGACTATGTATTTATCAGTTTCTTGATGCCAATCAGTTTACGAGGATATGTGCAGTATATGAGCACACGGGGCACGTCAGTAAGTCTTTCATCTCGCAAATAGTATTTCTCAAAGTAGCTTTTAGGAAGTCTTAATGTTGAAAATCTTCTTTCTACTGAAGCATTAGACGGGCTAAATTGCCAGTATTTGCAACAAGATGTAAAATATTTCTGGAAATTGTTGAACTGCGAACAAGAACTATCCGTCTATTGGCTGTTTTTTTGGACAATCTGTGAAAAGTACTTTCAAAATTTTATTAATCTCATTTGCTTTTACTAAACTTCTTGTAGGGTCACTTCGAGATCTTCCTCTTTTCTCTCACAATCTTTTAATCTTTCTCTTTTTCCATTACACCTGTTCAGTATGAAAAATTGCAAGGAATGAAATAAATTTCTTCTGATCTTAGAATAAACCTCATACCTCCTATGCTGGATATTAAATCACCCGACCAAAAAATCATATTTAGCCAGAAATGGAGATAGTTACAATATCATGGTATTTACTTTGTGGGTCGTACACGAGGAGTTGGTCGTAATTTGCGACATTATTTTTCATACTTATCTTGGTACGGACAGCAATTTCAATAACCCCCCAGCTCTGATACGCCTTACATCATTCTTTCAAAATCTTGCTGAAAATCTATGTTTCATTTTTATCTGATGCTTCAAGTTTAGTGTTTAATTAAGGACTTTACAGATTTCTACATCAACTCTAATATAGTAGACATGAGGTAACGAATTATTTAATAAAAATTAATATTATAAATCAATCTCAATTGAGCACATTTATAATATATATATTTATTTAAAATATTATAATAAATATTTACTATAAAAATTTTTAGTGTCTAGAAAATTTCGAGTAGGTATATATTTATATATATATATATATAATAATATAGTTATTTATAGTTCAATACGGTATATTATAATTATATAATATATAAAATATAAGTATTATATATAATATTATATATATATATTATATATATTTAATATAATATATTATATATTTATTATATACGGTAATATTTAATTATATAATTATATATTATATATATATATATAATATATAATATTATATATATATATAATATATATATATATATTATTATATATATATATATATATATATTATATATATATATAATAATATATATATATGGTCAGCCCTAGCCTCTAGAAGAAGCACAATCCATACTCAAAAATTTACAAAGCTATACCAGGAAAAGGAATACAAAATTGCTGGAAGCTGACAATATTTAGTGCGGGAAATAAAAGAAAATTATTGTTAATAAATCAGTAACATGAGTAGAAAGCCTATTAGAGACTTTTTTATAAAAACCGTTTACTCGTTAAAACATTTTTATTTAGTAATTTGTTTTGTTTTTTTTTAACTAAAGAAACCCCAAGGGTATACCGCACCGATTGCAGGATTCGGGGTCTCTCGGCTTCCGGGAACTGACGCGTTGGACTATTTCCACCTTCCGGGGAGTGCTTCCTTGCAGGGGAGGGAGTTGTACCCGGGACTGAA
>JABUQX010105420.1:0-5000 GCA_015478945.1 Trachelipus rathkii
TTCTATATTTGCGGTGTGCATGTATACGGATATCTATTGACATCCGGCTACATGTACATGGAATTATAAAACCTGTTGATATTTTTGAAATATGATATATATATATATATATATATATATATATATATATATATATATATATATATATATATATATATATATATATATATATATATATATATATATATATATATACAGATTAGTTCTATATTTGCTGTGCAAGTATGTATACGGATATCCACACAGACATCCGCTACATGTTCATGGACTTCATAAAAAACCTAGTTTGTAAGACCAGTATTATTTTCATTTATTTTTATTAAAATATTTCTAAAATTATCCCAGTGGTTTCCTTGAGTATTTCCAAACGTGTTTTACTTTCTCATTTATTCAAATATTCAATTAGTTATTGCTTTAAGTCTTAAAGACATTGGTTTCATGATCAAAAGGTTGATCATAAAACGGGTTCATTCATTGATAAGAAAAGTATTGACTGAACTGTTTTCACATAAGGTAAAGAACTCGGTCAAACCGTTGTTTCACTTGAAGGGTCTTCAGGGAGATAAGTTGGTGAGTTTTTAAAGTATAATATTGCATTCTAATATTGCACAGGCCGTAACTCATTTAACAGGAGGCCTGGATACTGCTACAATACAGGTTTGAGAATCATTGTAAGTGTTTGCTGATTGGGTCACGGGGCCTGGCCAAAGGATTTGTTTATACGTTGGAAGAGTAAGTTTATGACAAATAATTTAATATCTTTTAATCAATCGCACTACATTATAAATTTGGGAATGCCTGTCCGGGATCTTATTTATTAAATGTGTAAGTCCTGTTCGGGAATACATTATAAATTTGGGTATACCTGTCTCGGGATCTTATATTATAACCTTTCAGTCATTACTTCTTATCAATGAAGTGCTTGTAGTAAAGTTATTTTTGCTATTTTATTGAATATTTGAGCTCAAGGTAGTACAGTCGTTTGCTAAGACCTGTGCCAGAACTAATGTTCAAGTGTTGCAACTTATATCCTAAGTTGATATTGTATTTTTTTTTTAACTGTCAATATAGTCGTTTGGACTATTTGTTTTATTGAAGTTAAACGTATTTGATTTTCTTTGTGTATTGGTGGAATAACAAACTGTTATTGCAACAATACTTATCGTTTGGAAATAGAGAAACACTGGAATAATTTTGGTAATTTATACTTTATGCTCTTATAAATATATATATATATATATATATATATATATATATATATATATATATATATATATATATATATATATATATATTATTATTATATATATATATATATATATATATATATATACATATATATATATATATATTTATATAAACATATATATATTATATATATATATGTTGTTATTATTAAAGTATATATATATAGATATATATATATATATATATATTTATTTTATTATATATATATATATATATATATATATATATATATATATATATTATATATATATATTTATTAATATTGTTTAGAGGTATGTCATAAAGCTTTGCAAAATCTGAGCCGGAGCGAAATAGTGGTTTCGGAATCAATACTTTCCTGTCGAGTTCCGTAGTGAAAACACCGATTCCGTAAAATTTTGTCAGATTTTACAGATTGCTTTCTCTAAACCTATATATATATATATATATATATATATATATATATATATATAGTTGTTATATTATTACTATATATATATATATATATATATATATATATATATAAAATATATAGTTATTGTTGTTGTTATATATATATATATATATATATATATATACATATTTATATTATTATATATATATAGAATAGCATTAAAAAGTTAGCATATATATATATATATATATATATATATATTTATATATATATATATATATAGTTAAAGTATAGTGGTTATATATATATTTAGAACTAGTATATATATATATATATATATATATATATATATATACATTTGTAATTTTGTGGTTAGAAATTTGTTTTCATAGAGCTATCAGTGAAAGCTAAATTTCGAAATTTTGGTAGAAAACGGGATTGTGATTCGTGCGTTGAAAGTGACTCTGTTAGCGGACAATATATTTTGTAGTTTGTTTTGTATACAACAAATATAACTATGGATCCTTCTACCAATGCTGAGTTTGTAGAAACGTTGAGATCAGCGGGTTTATGTGAGGGGGATATCGACGATTTATTAAAGGAGAAAAAGAAAATAGCTGCTATAAAGGAGAAAAGGTTAGCAGTTGAAGCCGAAATAAAAGAAATTAGGCACAAGGCCGAAACACGGGAAGTAGAAAAAGCTAAGCGAAAAGTTGAAGCTGAAAACGAAAAAGCTGAGGCTCAGAAAACTAATAAAGTATTTGAAGAAAGTATTGTTAGTTCAGAGAACTACATGGGAGCTCATCTTTTAAAACTCGCAACTAACAGTCACTCACGAAACCACAATCACGTTGATAAAAGCACACATAACAATAATAATTTTAGATCAAAAGGCAATGGTTACTCCACGAGCGGTAATCATAAAAGTAGCAACCAACATGCATCGAGAGCAACTAACAATGAAAGCAGGATCGGAGGTGGGAGCGGCGACAGACAAAACTATCGTTGCAGTAGCAGTGAGCCGAGAGAGGTGATCACGTGCTTTAAGTGTCAAAGGAGAGGGCATCTCGCAAGAGACTGTCGAGCCCCTCCTTATTTCAACAACAGTAGTAGAGGGCAAAATAATTCAGGAAGACAGAAGGAAGAAACAAAGAGCACGGGAGCGTCCGGAGTCTCTGATAGCGGCAATGAAGTCCTGAATTGCTCAGGTGAAGAGCCGAAGCTCCTGAATGAGATAGTGGAAAATGGCGAAACGTCACACCTACCTGTAACGTATGGGACGGTGAATGGCTATCAGGTCAAAACCCTCCGAGATACCGGGTGTAGCATGGTGGTTGTGCGGGAAAAGTTTGTACCGAAAAGGTGTTATGTTGGAGACAACATGAAAATACGATTGTTGGATGGTACGGTGATTGAAGCTCCTCTCGCAAGTATCGATGTGGATACCCCTTATTACGTAGGGAGGACAACCGCAGCAGTATTGCCGGAGGTTGTATATGATTTGGTCATTGGGAATGTTAAAGGAGCATTGCCCCTAAGTCAGCCTAATCTCGCCTGGGAGTCGACCATGTGTCGAGGGCCTCGTAAAGTAGAGGTCGGGCATAACAATAGAAGTATGCTGGTCCCCATCGCTGAGAACGCTGAAGAAGGTTCACAAGAAGAACCTAACCAAACAAATCATAATTTTGGAGTGGCGAGTTTGGAGATGAGTGAGTCTTACAGAGGGAAACCGTCAGTGCCACAATCGTTTGACATCAATAATAAAGATGTCGCGCCAACCATGAAGCCATCACTAAGTGTGATGACTGGGCCCAAATGTTCACCTGAGAATGAGGAAGTTACAGGAAAAGATGAAGTTGAAGTCCCTACTGATCTATTAATAGATGTTGAAGAAGACACAAGAATGATGGATGTCCAGGTGACATCAATGGTAGAGAGCACAAAGTGGTCTGACGAAACAGATCGTGCTTATGAAGATGATGAGATGGTGAGAGGTGATACAGACAGTCACACACAAAGTTCTGGAGAGAAGGGTGTTGTAGCTGTGGGTGAAGGGGAGATAACCCATGGTGATGAAGTACAAGAACTTATTAACGATCGGGAGATGTTTAAAAGTAAACAGAAAGATGCGATGTCACAAAGAGAGGAAGTTAAAGAATGTAGTGTAAAGGAAGTTTGTGATTGTATGCCGGAACGCAGAGAGAAGCTTAAGAGTTATCCTCAGCAGTATTGCTGGGACAGTCGGAATTTATTGCGTTCAGGGTTAAAAGTTGGGAACAAGGAAAGAGCGGAGTTCATTGAACTGTTTAGTGATGAGGAAAAGTCATTGTGCCGGAATACTTTGGTAAAGGGAGTGAAGATGAGACGCCGAGACTGCCATGGAAAAGTGGTACAGTCGGTCAATGGTGTTAAATGGCACAATGCAAGGTTTGAAAATGAGTTATTAAGAGAAGACATCGGCAGCGTGGAAAAGGTTTGGATAATAAAAGAAGTTATGTGCGGAGAGGATGAGAGAACACACTTCAGGAGGATTAAAGGAGGAATGTCAGGAGAGGAGGAAAGATGTAAAACTGATTGTAGAAGTGAGAAGTGTGATGATGATAAGAAGTCTCATGTAAAGAGTCATCGTATGATGAAACTATTGTTTCCAGGGGAGACGATAGGAGTTAGTAGGAAGAATGATAAGTGTCGGAAGAGACACAGAAAGACAAAGAACTGTGTGATATGGTGGAGAAAGTTGAAGAGAAAAGAAGGTGACGAAGAAAGTAGAGGATGTAAGTCTGGAGGAAAGGGTGTAAAGAGAATACTGATGATTGTCTACAGAAGTAAGACGCCGACAGCTGTGGTCATAACGAAAATAATGGACGAGAGAAATGAGGCTGACTATTTTGTCAAGAATAGGTTCAGATATTCTTTGACCCGGCGAAAACACCCGACTACTCTTATGACTGTTCTACAAAGACTCCAGGAGGAGTATGCCGACGATACATTTGGTTCATTATCAGAAGTCTCTACTGAGAAGAAGGAGCACTGAGTAAATGAAACCAATGTTTTAATCACATGTACATACAAATGTACCAATTGCTTCCCAAAGGGTAATAAAGATGTAATGCAGTTGGTATTACTGTAATACATAATAGTTGTTACTATTATGTATTTAAAGTAATGGCCAAATACATTTCCATTGCAATACCTCTTTCATTTTTTTATATATTTGATGTACGATTGCAGCGGTCCAGTGAAAATATTGTAAATATGTTTGTATTTTATGAGTAAACGACAACCAATGAAAACTTGCTTTTCAGGACTTACTTTTGAAACCCGAGTTTTGATTGGCCGTCGTTCGCAAAACTGTAATAATAATGATATTATTATTATT
>JABUQX010105420.1:10000-29066 GCA_015478945.1 Trachelipus rathkii
ACTCCGACTCCTTAAATTCAAATTTAGATTTTCGACCCCGACTCCGACTCCGACTCCGACTCCACTTAAACAAAAATTTTTGACTCCGACTCCACTCAAAGAAAATTTTTCGACTCCGACTCCGACTCCATCATCAAATTCAAAGAATTTATATGACTCTTTTCGAAGCTTAGGTGCTACCAGAGTTACAGTAAAACATTTTTTTTGTTTCAACTAATTTTTTCTTTTCGATTTGCAACTTCATTATTATAAATATACCACTTTTCCATAAATCTAATCTCCAAATGATATACGGTAAAGTACCGTAAAGACATAAAGATGCAGGCGCAACACATTACAAACAAATATATTTCAGTTTCGGAAACAAAAGTATAACGTAATTATAATGCAAATAATTTTTATTTTTTTATTATTTCAAAACAGGTTTTAGGAAAATTAACAGTTTAATTACTTTCAGTTTCAATAATACCTTAAAAAGTTAAAATCATACACTTAATTACTTTGTCTGTATATAATACTATATATATATAATATATATATTATATATATATTATTATATAATATTATGATTATTACATTATATATATATATTTCATATAATATATATATATATATATATATATTTATATTATATATATATATATATATATATATTAGTATAATATATATATATATACTTTATATTATATATATATATATATATATATATATATATATATATATTATATATATTATATATATTATATATATATATATACTATATATATATATATAAAATATAAAATTATATATTTATATATATATATTATAATATATGATTATTATATATATATATATATATATATATATATTATATATATATATTACTATATGTATATATATATATATATACTTATATATTATATACTATAGATATATAATTATATATATATTATATTATATATTGGTTAATATTAATAGCGGCAAGTGGAGGCGGGATCTTTATATGCTCTACTGGCTATCTAATTTGTATATGGATGGGGTTATGAAAGAATTAGAAGGGGGAGGAAATTGGGTTAGAATGATGTAGAATGGTGTTGAGTGGAGGGTGCCCTACCTATTTTATATGCAGATGAAATTGGTTTTTTGTGGTGAATCTGACATAGAGTTGTTTGAGAGGATTGGTAGGAGAGATTTGGCAGGCGTGTGTAAAAGGAGGTGTTTGAAAGGTAAACGTAGAGATAAGAGTAAGATATAGTTGTGAGTGGAGGACAGTCCTCGGTGCTGTAAGGTTATGTTAATGATGACGACAGTGTCTGAAGTTTAAATATTATGAATATATGTTGCATGAAAATGGGAAGGGATGATGCAGAGGTGTAGTAGGAAAGTTGTGAATAGTTCAGGAAGGTGGCTGGTGCAATTAAATCGTTGGTGAATGTGAAAGATTAAGTCTTGAGTGGCTAGGGTCTTCCATTGAGGGTTATGTTGCTTCCGTTGTTTAATGTTTTAGTTAGTGAGGACTATGGTCTGAAAAGAGTTATTAGATCTTAAAGATTCCCAATGTGTTCAGCATGGACATCTTAGGGCGTTGGTAGGTGTAAAAGAATTGATTAAATCATGAGAGTGATCTATGTAGGAGAGTTATTTTGTTGCAAAGGAAGGGTAAATGAGAGAATAAATTGAAAAGTACGTTTTAGGATGGCTTCTGGTTCATGTGGTAAAAGGACTGTAATTGATAGTCGGTTGGTAAGCGGATGTATATATAGTGGTGTGAGTGTGCTTGGGAATCGACCGTGGGAGACCGAAGAAAAGTGGATTGAGTCAGTAAGGAATGTCACAGGAGAGAAATTTGAGTTTGGGCCAGAGGCGAGAGAAAGTGCAGATAGTGAGAGTACATGAGCGGGTTTCTGAGGGGGTATGGGTTGTGGCCCACCTAGGCCAGGGATGACCCTACACTGACGATATGCCATATAGTGAGGGTCCGTGCGGTCCCATGAGCTCTAGGGTGGATTTTCTGATGCAACGATTCTCACTAATAGGTATAGAGGGGGCGGGTAAGGATGAAATTTCTTTTTCAACCGTGTCATATTCTTTACTACTTTTCTTTTCCAATGCATGTCAACGCACCTTACCCCAGTTCTGGGGAAAGAAGTAAGGATGATGATTGATGATGATGATTGATGATGATTATATATATATCAATACTATTAATATATATCTTACTATATTTTATATTATATTATATATACTTATAATGATATATCTATATATATATAACTATAATATTATATATATATATATATTTATTTACTTTTTTTTTTTACAGTTGTCACCACCACTCACGGGCGAATCCCTATTCAAGAGGGGTGTTTCACGTCTCAGGAAGTACACAACTAACGCAATTTACGCATATGAGCACAGACGCCAGGCTTTGAAGTGCGGGCTAGATTAAATTTCAGCAAGAAACATCAAGAAGCATGAAGAGAATTCACTAGAACAGAAGTGGCGGGTGGAAAGAAGGAAGCACCGCAGCGAACTAGCCTTGACGTTTCCAATCAGCACAAAATTCATGCGAAGACACAGCACCCCTTGTTGCTACGAGGACGTCGTAAAGGTGGAGGTTTCGCGAGTGACGAGTTCCTAGAGAGACCTGCCGCTGCGGGTTACCTTATTATAAAGAGATTTAGCACCAAATCCGCCGCAAAGATAGAGGGTCAAGTTGAAGTGGAAGTACAGGATAGTTTATAAGTTTTTAGCCTTTGACTCAATCCCCCCTCCACTCACTAAGCCGGGGTGAAACCAGATCCCCTCCCACAGATTATAGTAGCAGTACTCCAATACAGGCGGAAAATGATGATCTCCTTGTATAGTTTATAAGCAACTGAGTAGGAGGAAAAAAGTTCTTCGCAGTCTAACAGAACCTCCCATATTTCTTTGAAGGGTCCGCTCCTAGCAACGTGTATGTTGAGTTGAGGTTTACCAAGACATTTTTAATATTTATGGTTAATTTCCTGAGGATAGTAATAATATATAATTTAACAGGAAAAGAGGTCCGAGCAACTGGGACACTCAGATGGGACGCTTGGAAAGGTGTAAAATTTAGAGAAGGGAGATTTGTTTAGACAGTTGAGTTTTTTTAAATAATTAAATTTCACCAAGGTTGAGACGACCCACCCAGGGAACTCCCTATCCAGGAATCAGCGAGGAATAGAAATCGAAAGATATAAGACGGATGCAATTCTAGAAGTAAAAAGATGGGAGCAGAATTGAAATGAGTTGAAGAAGTGAAGGGTCGAGTCTATCGGCCATACCGAGTGCGATAGAGTTAGCTATGCAGGTTGAGACGATCATTAAATGAAAAGTAAGAATAAAGTAGAAGAGATCAAGACAAAATACCTGAGGAAACACCACATTAACAGGGAAAAAAAGAAGGAAGTTCGCCCGTCAACAACAGGACGAATCATTTGAGCGATTTGAGAGAAACTAGAAATGAAAGCAAAGTGAAGGAGGAACCCAAAAGGAAGGGAGCTTGAAGTACAGAGAGCAGTGACGCGTCCATACCCGGTCAAATGCTTTGGGAAAGTGTCAAGCGCCACCCGCAAGTCTCCGTAGGTTCCTAAGGCGAGACATCATGCCACAATATAGGAAAAGGTATAATCGCAGTAGACCTACGAGCGCCAAAGCATCACTCCGCTTCCGGAAAGAAGTGAATGAGATTCCAGATGATCTAGAAATGAAGATTGCAGACAGGGTTTCAAACGCATCTTAGATCCAGAAATACCAGTGGATTGAGCATACTAGGGCCGATTTAGTTAGACAGGATCAGAGGCGCTACCTTTTTACGGAATCGGTTGGAACATGTGCGGCTTCCACACTGAGGCGAAACAGTGTAGTATTGAGACATGATGAATAAAGTTGAACGAGGGGCGGGGTCAGCCACGAAGCACACCTCCCCTCAAAATTCGGAGAGAATTGCCATCCGGGCACCCGCCTTCCTGGACTTTCACAGATTTCAGTAAGCCATGCACCGTCGTATGTAATCACAGGGCAAAGCCAAAATAGTGACCTAGAGAAAAGGGGAGGATGATAGAAATGCCAGAATCGTCTCAGGGTTTGATGTTAGACGGAAAATAGGAGCGCGAAGAGATTGCCTGTTTTCAGTGGGACTTATTGCAACATGAAACCATACAGAGCGAAATCAAGAGGAGGAAAGACAGAATTATACAGAAAGAAATTTGTTCCCGAGAATGTTTTTGGAAGAGGCCATATAAGATTGTCAGTAGGAGAGCCAAGAGGTAGCGCACTTTTTCGTTTGATGAAAAGCTCGCTTTTTCTCTGTCAAAGAGTTATCCCTGCAACGATTATCTGTCAGAATTAAAATTTTAGGAAGGTGATTAGAAAGGAGAATTTTCCACTCCCGATACGCACTGTCTCTAGCTGAATGCCAGACAGAGACAAGCACGATCGAACCATGGATAGAGAGAGGAAAGAATAAATAGCTGAAGATTGAACCTGCTCATTCCCATCAACGATCTAAAGCTCCAACCTTTATCGGCAGAAGTGAAAGCGTCACCAGAGACAAAGCAAGTCATTCCCCAATTATTAGTTAGCGTAGAAGGACGCAAGGCCTTCCCCAATCGGCCGATCAAAGTGCCAGAAAAACGAATAGGGCAGGATTGGAGCTGAGAGAAAGTTATTTTAAAATTAAGAGAATTAAGGTTGTTGTTGTCAGATTTAACCGATAGGAGCGAAGGTGGTGTTTTTTAAGAGAGAAGGAACTAGTGGTGAAAAATGGTCAGAGTGATGTTCAAGAATTGGGTTTAGGACGACGAATCCGGGAATGTGTGTGGGTTCTTTAATTAGTTGCTCCAGATCTGAGAATGCTGAATGATTCGGACCCCTCCCCCTTCCTAAATCGGTATGAGAGGACCCCAACCATTCAGTGTTATGTACCTTGAAATCCCCTAAAATAGAGGACCTCAGTATTGGATGAGAGAATTAAGCGTCATTGAGAAGTAGTAAAGATATTCAAAAAGAGCGTTGATAAATCCATGTCTGTTAGGAGGAAGCAGTAGCAGAACACAAGATTATATGTAGTAGAAAGGGAGAAGATTTTTAAGGGGCCATAGTAACATCGAATTAGGATGATTCGAGTATTCACGATGAACGTGTTACTAGGAGTTTTATGTTTACCAATAGCACATTACTCCACCCTTAGACGGAAATTTATGAAATAAGCTTATAGTAATTTGGACAATATTTAAACGATTAATAGAAGAAGAATTCTTAGTATCTGGGTCTCGCAGGAGCAAAAGGTTTATAGGCTAGGAGTTAGAGAGGTGGATGTTCCACGGTATGCAGAGTTTTAGAGAGTAAGCCGCGGTATGTATGGTAAAAGTCGATTAGAAAGCCGCGGTCTGTGAAACCGCACATCACCACCTCACACACAACCACTAACAACAAAAAACAACAAACAAAACACAGACAGACAAAAAACGAAATGCTTTGAAATCAGATTTTATAAGTTTGTTCACTCATCTAAAAAACGATAAAAGGATTAAAATGCTTAAAAACCGTATTTACAATAAAATACTGTAAAACTGAAACAAAAAAATCCAGAAAGTTAAAACACAAAATCTACACCCTAACAGATTACGATGAAAAAAATTACAATCATTCAACATAAAAACTAAAATATGTATAAATAAAACAATATGCAACTAAATACGTAGGGTGTTATGCAAAAAACCCTTTTTTGAAATAAATAAAAAAATAGAAATCACTAAAAACTAAAGTTAAAAAAGACGAAGGAAAATAATAATCAATATAACCTAGTACTATCCAAACTACGTATTGCACAATTCTAAACTAACTATTGACTATTCTAACATAACTAAAAGTTTCAAAAAGAAATATATATAATATATAATTACTTATATAATATATATATATATAGTTTATATATATGTATATAATACCAAATTTAATTATTTAATTTAATTTATAAAATTTATATAAATTATAAAAATATAGCTATATAATATATTATATACAAAATATATATTTATTTATAAATATAATAATATGCAAAATTAGCAAGAGAAACAAAATGACTCCCTCCCTTAATACTAAATTATAACGAACATTTTAATTCTATAATGAATATTAATCAATTAGTAATAATAATTAATAATTAATAAATAATAATAATAATTCAATATAAGATATATAAAATAATAATAATAATTAATACATAATAATAATAATAATAATAATAATAATAATAATAATAATAATAATAATTCTATCCTTTACTCACCACCATTATCTAACCAGGGATCAGTATCCTTCTCTCTCAAAATTAAGGAGATGTAGTTACCATGCAGGTTAAAGGAGAGAGAAAGAAAAGACAGAAAGCAGACGATTGAAATTTGAAAGTTTTGTTATTAGTGATTGTTATTAGTAGCTCAAAGTTTGCTAAATCAGATTTCCCTTCCCAACTTCCTTATAGAGACAGCCCTTCACCATTTTTATAAGGAGTTTCCAAGTTGCTCCACCCATCAGGTATATAAAGGTAGTTGAATCAAGGAGATACTGCTTGCTTTAAGCTCCTCTCCAAACTCACTAGACCTCGAGGCCCAGTCGAGCACCTCGCCACCCTCAACCGATTTTGCATTGTCAGAATCAGAATATATGTATTCTAGTATCGTGTACAGATTACAAAAACTCTGGAGGCCATTGTAAAGTTTTGAACAGTCATATTGGAGAGAAGCTTGATATCAACGACTCGGATGTTAAGACAAGTGAACAAGAGTACATACATTATTCCAATACCCACTGTTTAAGTCCTTTGACCCGTTGGTGCTCTGATAATCTACCTTAACATGTCTAAAAGGATTTTTAAGTTAAAAGAAATGCTTAGGTATGCTAGAATATTTAGGGGATTTAATGAAAAATATGTTCATTTTCATATAGGTAATGCACACTATATAACGGCCTTAGCTGCGGATCCTGTTCGAGGGACCCAGAAGCCCTGGGTGCGAATATAATTCAGTTTGATCGCTAAATCAAGTTTATGCATCTCTGAGTGACAGTAATGTATGTATAATATAGTGAAATGATGATACTTAAAAAGAAGATAGGATTTTTACACGTTATAATTGAAATATAAACATTTACCAGTATAACAACGCTTCTATTGAAGCTGTCTTTATGAAAAAAACAGATTCAAGTTATTAACTAAGGGAGGATTATTCTTACAGGTAGTACATATCGCCCTGTCAGTCAAATATGCAGCTTACATAGAAAAGTGTTCTTGTTATAAAAGTTTAATTCAATAAGAGGTAGCTTTTTTATGAGGATTGAAACCTCTTTTCTTTTACATATCGCATTTAATAGGTATGTATGGACTGAAATTGAGTCACCCATATGGAAGTTTCCTGTATGGCAATAAAGGGCATCAAGTCCACAATAATTTATTGCACTTGGGATAAGATTTATGGTCAAGAATATCCAAAATACAGGCCACAGGCTCGTTAAAGGATAATATAGCTTGTTAACGCAGACAATTGCACAAAAATTTTACCAGCAATGCACAATCTTCCTTAACATCCAAAGCAAAAAATAAACCCATATGAGCTGGAAAAACACCGTTAGTAGACCTGTCATGGTTGCCAGACGGTCACTACAGCACCCCTTCAGCGTTTAGCAGACGGTGACTACAGCACCCCTTCAGCGTTTTACTTGGTGAAGAGCCAAACAAGGTAGCGGCTATGCCAACGAACTAGCCGACCAACTCGCGATTCTATCTGCAGCAGAGCAAAAAGAAGACTGTGGAGGAGGTTGCAATGAAGGAGGCTGCGGCAGAGGTGGAGAAGGAAGAGGTTGCGGTGGAGGAGGAGAAAAAGGAGGTGAAGACATGGAAAGAGAGAAAGAGAGAGAGGGGTATAGTAAAAGTGTGTTGAGAGAGAGAGAGAGAGAGAGAGAGAGAGAGAGAGAGAGAGAGAGAAGAGAGAGAGAGAGAGAGAGAGAGAGAGAGAGAGGAGAGAGAGAGAGAGAGAAATTCCGAGGTTCCGGAGGATCGGTCTCTATGAAAGCTGGCTTCATACGATGAATACAGATGAGTTCGGTGCTCGCTGGACGCTGGATGGTTAAAGACTTCTCTGCACGAGTGAGAACCTTGAAGAGATCATCTTACCGAGGTTGTAGAACAGTCCTGTAAGCGTCATGACGAACCAAAGCGTGTACGCAGGTAGCAAAGTCTTTCGAAATGAAAGAGTGGACCGACTAGTAGCGTGAAGGTATTGGTCTTCACGACGCGACAAAGTTAATCAAGCCAGTGAGGTAAGAGAGAAGATCCAAAGAATGTGAAGGGGAAGACTGCGAAAAGAGCTCACCAGGCAAACGTAAGGGAGATCTATAGACCAGCTCCGCAGCTCTGAACTGAAGATCCTCCTTGAGAGCAGTGCGGATGCCCAGAAGAACAGAAGGAAGAGCTTCAGTCCAACGCTCATATAGAGAATGAGCTGCAAGCAGTGTCTTCAGCTGACGATGAAAACACTTTACAAGTCCATTTGTTGTCGAGTGGGACGCTGTTGTGTGGATGCGTTCAGAGCCGAGGGGACGCATTAAATATCCTCAAAAGAAATATTCGAATTGTCTACCTTGGTCCGTGGTAACGATAAGAAGGTTACAGTACCGTGCAATCCAGTGAGCCATAAAAGCCTTGGTTATGGATTCACAGTAACAGTTTTGAGAGGTATGGCTTCCTGCCAACGAGTGAAACCATCAATATGTGGAAGGGTGTATTGATGTCCGTCAAAGGGGGGGAGAATGGCCGACTATGTCGATATATACTTTCTCAAAACGCTCTCCATGTGGAAAAAATTTACCAAGAGGCTCTTGCGTATCTCTGTACCATGGAACGCTGGCAAGAGAGATATTAACGAGTCCATTTCTTCGTATCGGTATTAATACCGGGCCACAGGAAGCAAGCCGTGGTTAACTTCTGAGAGACTACAATACCATGGGGAGAAAGGGAGTGAAGAGCAAGAAAGACAAATTTTCGAAAAGCAGTAGGAACGAAATGGCAAGTAGCAGAGGAATTATTTCTCAATGCCTGGAAGGGAAATCTACCTAAGTTGCTGAGAAGTTCCCTGGAAAAGGGAAGGGAAGGGTCTTTCGATGCTTGTACGGTTGTCATGTCCTCATAGCTGATGGAAGGGGGAGAGGATATGTAGTTAAAATCAATGCGAGAAAGCGCATCCGAAGTGAGATTATACTTGCCGAATGTCCATGATGAATTGCGATACATACTTCAAGTGATGAACTTCTCTAGGCTAGTGTCGTTCGTGTGCAATCTACCGCAAAAGTGATCAGTTTATGATAAGTGAGAACATGGAACTTCCGTCTCTCCAATAAATACCTAAAGTGGCGCACGGCCAGGCATATAGCTAGCAGTTTTCTTTCGAAATGCTGTAACGAGTTGCAATCGGTTGCAACTTTTTCGAGAAAAAGGTAAGGGGTGCCCAAGAACAAGCCAACTGCAAAATCGGAGGTATCTACCTGAAGACGGGTTGGTGCTGTCCTGCTGGTGGATAAGGAGAGTGGCGTTGAGAAGGGCTTCCTTGGCAGAAGTGAAGGCAGAGATATTATTCTATCCATTCTACCTTGGTAGAGACACACATTTTCTTCGGTAGAAGAAGTTCCGTGAGAGAAAGGAAAAGTGGTGCGACTGTTGAAGGAAGAAAACAATAGTAAAAATTAGCCATGCTAAGAAGCATGTGAAGTTGTTTCTGAGAGTCAGGCAGTGGAAAGCAACACTATCCTGAGGAGGAAGAACACCCTAGGCAGAAACCGTGTGGCTATGGAAAGTGAGAGAAAGCAAACAGAAACGACACTTTACTGGATTGACACGTATGCCAAATTTGTTCAACCTTGAGAAGACTGAGCGAATATGTGCTTTGTGTTTTTCTTGACTACTTCTGGCTATGGGGAGATCGTTTATGTAGGTCCAACAGAAAAGGAGTCCCCACACTACAGTGTCAACGAATCGCTAGAAGGTCTGTGCAGCATTCCAGAGTTTGTAAGGCATTCTAATATACTCAAATATGCCAAATGGAATAATGAGGGCAGTCTTTGGAATGACTTCAGGTACGACAGGGATATGATGGTAGGTGCGTATCAGATCATTCTTTGAAAAGATCGTAGCACCGCTGAGGTGAGAGGTAAAAGGATGGATGTACGGAAAAGGGTAACGATCTGGGACTGTGACAGTGTCGAGGTCTCTAAAGTCTCCACAAGACCTCCAGCCCCCAGGGTAGATTTAAAGACTAAACGCAGAGACGCAACCCAACTGCTCTTGGAATGTCGAACAATCCAAAGCTCAAGAATACGCTAAAATTCAGTCTTTGCTATTTTGAGTTTTTCTGGAGCAAGACGCCAAGCGTGCGCAAAGTTTGGAGGACCAGTTATTTCGATGCGTTGGAGAACTGTATGTTTGGTTGAGATGACCTCGGAGTAGGGGTAGAGAAGAGAGGGAAAGTCCTTCTGCATGATAGAAAAGAAAGGGAAAGAAGTATGCGGATGAATTGATGAAATATTCCGTAATGACGAAGGGGTGAGAGAGCTTTTGTAGGCAAGGGAAGTAGTGCCGTCCACCAAACACTGTTTTTTATAGTTCCATTAACAGGTGAAAATGAGTTGAGAAATTTGCTTCCAGGATGGGTTGCATCATTTCTGCAACGAGAAATAATCACATGAAAGTTTTCCCGAGGGAGGGGTTGAGAGAGCAGGAGCGCTCACCGTAAGTGTCAATGATGGTGCCATTACCCGTGCTTAGTCTGCGAGTCAACTTGGGTGAAGAGGTTTCAAATGCATCCTTCGGTAAGCAGGAGACCTCATCATCGGTGTCAGCAAGGAAGTGGCGCTTGGTGAAGGTGTCAAACACAAAGAGAGAGCGGTGTGTTGAGAAGAAAAGTCAGCGTCTTTAACCTCCTTTAAGGACTGGATAGGGAGTTTCCCCAAAATGAATACGGCTGCACGCATTTCCGGGACTGCTCCTTGAAATTCCGATGGAATAATATTCACCAGAGCTCCTCCCGGAGGAGAGCCCTCCTCCGTGGAGTAGAAAGTGGACTCTGGTGAAAGAGCGCTGTCGGATAGTGAAACACCTTTGGGAGGGTCTCAAATAACCTCCAACGGGTCAGTCTTTCTTCTACAGAAGGAGACTGAGAAATAACTCCTTAAGAAAGAATAGAAACAGATGGAATGTAGGAATACTTAGTCGTAAGGTAATGGCAGCTATGCAAAGAGACTGATTACTCATGATGTGGTCAGCAGACCCTGCTATACTCTGTAGCTATAAGGTCGGGTCACTGGAGGTCAAAATTGTTTGCAGGACAGGCCGTCGTAGAATTATCTCTTCCCGGAGAGGGGAGATGGTGAATCCCCGGGCTGTGAAAGCATGGTGGAGAGCATCTCGCTTGGGGCCTCCCTAATACCTCTCCCCTCAGCAGTTGCTCCAGCATATCCTCAAGGGATGAAGATAGGGGGTGTCCTGGAGCACCTCTTTCAGGGAGGTGTACAGGGAAGTAGAAGTGGAACCCGTGGTAAGGGCATCCCATACCTTTTAGGAGATAACCCTCAGGCAGGGCAGAAAGCAGTTTGTTGTATTTTTGCAGCTCGGTGGATTCCTCAGGAAAGCTAGCTTCAATCTTAAGGAGACAAAGTTCTTGGGCCTGGGGAATGAAATGCGGTACATGGTGATAGTTAGCCATGTGAAAGAAATAATAATAATAATAATAATAATAATAATAATAATAATAATAATAATAATAATAATAATAATAATAATAATAATAATAATAATAATAATAATAATATTAATAATAATAATAATAATAATAATAATAAATTCTGAGTAATGGGCTGGGGTTCGGTGTAGGCACTGATCCTGCTGATGTTGTGGATGATGATAGATCGAAGTGTTGACGCTGGTGTAATCAGAGGTGGAGTGACTCTGGCGGTTATCGGTGTAGCCAGGAGGTGCCTCCAACATTTAATTGAAGTAAGAAATAGGGTCACTAACATGGACTGAAATTGAGTCACCCGTATGGAGGTTTCCAGTATGGGAATGAAAGGTCTAAAGTCCACAATAATTTATTGCACTTGCGATAAGGTTTCTGGTCACTGATAGAGAGAGAATGAGTGATTTTGAAATTTTTTTTGAAGCCCTGCAAAGAGTTTCAAACTTATTAGGGAGGTTATGATATTTAAATCTATATAGCTTATAAGTAATATTAATATATTATAATAGTAGTAGTGAGTATACTACATCACACCTGAAATATATATATATATAGGTATAGGTGAGTATATACGGGAGTCTAAGTATACTATATATAGGTATGTATAGATAATAGATATATATACTAGTATATTGATATGTGTAATAGTAGGTATATACAACACTAACACAGAAACTACATACAGGCATATTTATCTTTCGGCAGCTAATAAACAGTCTATTAGTAAAGTTAGGAGCTAGTTTACAGCATAGTGGATCAGTAAAGTTTAGGGTTACTTTTACGGCAGTGAGTCAACGAGCCCCCTAAAGTGGAGTATTTACCCTTTTTAAGGGGGTTTCGAGCCGTTGGGGGACGAAGGGGGGGGACGTTTCTGATAACCCCGAGGGGAAAGTGTCGGATGTTGCTTAAGCGCAGGCGAGCGAGACAATCCAGATCACAAAGACGCAAAGAGCGGGGTTACCGGAGACCCCCCCGAGGGGGGGATTAGTCCCCCGCGTAGTCCACCTAGAGGCGCAGACGAAACACATACACGACTCTCTGAAATACGGGGGCGGAACTACCGCGTGGGTATAGTCGTTATGGGAGTATACCCCAAAAAAACAATAAATTCCAAAAATGAGTTTTTGGGACATTTATTAGCAACAATCTATTCATACTCCTCACTAAGTCATCAAAACCATTCTGGACATTGGGAATTTACTATGATAGTGATATCTAGAGTAGTATAAGTAGTAAGATAATAGATTATGGAGTAATGAATGAGATAATATATAGCATCTAGCGCTAGTGTAGGTATAAGTAGTACAATAATATATAGCTAGCGGATAGTGATTTATAGAGTATATATATAGTATTATATAAATTATATATATATATATATATATATATATAATATATATATATATTATATATATTATTAATATATATATATTATATATTATGCACGACAAGCGTATTACGCACTTCTGACGTCACAGTCAAACGTGACGCATGAAGAGTCTGACGTTGGACTATGACGTCACGCGCTTCAGTTATATCTACATACGAACGAAGAGCTCCTTTGATGTAAAATCTTTCCCATATATTATATATATATTAATAATTATATATAATTTATTATATTATGTATATATATATATATATATTAACTGTTATAATCAAAAATGTTATTTAAAATACTGTATATATTTAAAATTAATATTGTGGTTTATTATATTAATGTGTTTTGATTATATCTAATTTTACGGCGCAGTGGATCAGTAAAGTTTAGGGATACCTTTAAGGCAGAGTGAGTCAAGTCGAGCCCCCTAAAAAGGAGGTTACCCCTTTTAGGGGGCTCGAAGCCGACGGGGGACAGATGGGGGGGGACGTTTCATACCCGGAGGGGATGGTCGGAGGAGACCCCGCGACGACCACAAAGAACCAATAGAGCGGGGGTTTCCGGAGACCACCCCTCGGAGGGGGGGATTTTCCCGTAGTCTCACACCTAGGAGGCCGAGTAGAAAGCCGGCGCTGACTCCATGTATCCGGGGCGGGGTTATCACTCCGTGGTATGTCGTTAGTGGGATAACCGCGCAAAAAAAATAAAGTCAGCCAAAATGAGTATTTTGGGACTGTGTATTTCGCTAACAATATATTTCGGTACTTCTAGTAAACTCTCAAAACATTTGGACATTTGATTTACTATAGTATATATATATATATAGAGTTTTATAGTATATATAAGATATATCACTATATATATTATATATTTATAGTATATAGTATATAGTATAAAGTATGGTATATATATAATATATATATATAGGTGATAGTCATGTATATATACTTATATATATAGTATTTATATATATAGTATAAGGATATATATATACTATTCTCTGACTACAAGCGTAATGTGACGCGCAACTTCTGACGTCACAGTCTAACGTGACCCATGAAGAGTCCTGACGTTGCAACACATGACGTCACGCGCTCAGGCTGGTAGCTGGGCAGTGCGAGCTCCTTGGATATGTAATCTTTCCCATATATATATATATATATAGTATAATATATATATATATATATATATATATGTAGTATATATGTAGTATATATAATAGTATATATAAGTAGTATAGTGTTATAATAGTATATATAATGAAAATATATAGCATAATTAGATATATATATATATAAATGAAATATAATTATATATATAATAGATATAATATGCTTGCACGTTGATCGTGATTCCATTTGTACACAAACGAATCAATTTTGGCAATGGTTGAGTTTAACAGATTCTGATAAAGCGGGATATGTGTTTTTGATAAAATCACCTTTTTGACTATTAAGAAAGGACTCTGTTTTAATGTGTACATGACGTCATACATTGTATAGCTTTTCTTTTATAAGCATTAATTATTCGTGTTTTCATGGTCTGTTCTCTTTACATTCGAAAATCTGTACAATTATGATTTAGTTTGGTTAAGGTAGACAATAGATATTACTGAATGTACTAATCTAGCAAAACTTTTTAATAGACACTAGGAACTTGATAGGTCCTAAAGACTAGATTTAAAAAAGTTTTTTTTGAAATCGACTGATTAAATTTAGTGTATATGAGAGAGGTTTGCTACCACTGTTTTAGTACTTTTACATGGGGAAGTAAGAGTGTAAGACATAAAACATTCCATCTTATGCAAGTCGAAATTTTCAAGATGTCTGCCGAGCTAATATTAGGGGGAATCGGTGCTCTCAGAATTGGGGGAAGACCAGGATCTATGTTTTTGATCGAAGGTGAGCTAGAGTCGCTGTAAAGTCCGCTCAACTGTACCAATAGTTGAGTCAATAATTATTTTAATTTTCTTTGTTTTATTATTTAAGAGAGAACTATTCTTTATATTTTTCAAAATTATTTCACCAGCACGCACGGCGAGTGGGAACAGGGGGGTGAGAATGCTCCCGTATGCTTACCCTTGTGTTACAGATGCATTTATGTTATGAAGAAAATGTAGATTTTCTTCGATTCCATCTTATATCAGAAGCGACTTCACGACACTCGAGTCTCTCGGAGTCGAGAAAAAATGAGTCCTGATGCCTTCCGCCAGAAATTTCTGAGAAACATCTCCCCAATATTAGGCGTGACCGGGCAGCAATATTGGAAATTATGACTTGCACAAATGACTGATCAAAAATCTTTTTTTTTTTTTTTTGTTGTAACCTCAATATGCGTATTTTATTGTGTTTTGAATCTATTAACGTAATGCATGGAACAAGTTTATAAGTGTACCGACGGCGATACGACAGCGCGCGCGACGAGAGATAGAGATGATAATTTTTTAATAATAATAGTGTGAGTGTGAGAGTGTGAGAAATTCCAAAAAAAAAATGACAATAAGGTTTTTTAAAGTTTAACCATAACAAATTGACAAAGATAAAGGGACGACATTTTATATTATTCACAATGTTTAAATTCATGGGTTTTTATATATATCTTACAATGGTCTGTACGATGATTCTCGTAATGCTTTGATTATTTCAAAAAATCGTTAAGAAAGGACCAATTTCTCTGGCATTAAAAATGTGTTGCTGATTCAACAATGGTGCTTAGTCTGTTTTTGTTAGTATACTAAAAACTTACTTTTAGATGACATGGTTGTCCAGCTAGTCGGGACACTACCGAAATAATAAACCGATAGCATTTGATGTTAAATTCGACGCGTATAGGGTATCAGCGTTGAGATTTAGGTTAAGGGTTAAACTAAAGTCAGAGTTAGAGATAGGCTGTAACTATGTTAGTTATATACCGTAAGTCCTGAGCTTAATGCGATGTAACTCAGTATCTTGATCTTGTACATCGTTTAGGTAAATCACCGCTCCTATAGAGGTTAATGTAAATCAACATTAATCCTGATATTTAGCAAAAAATCTATTTAATCTCAAAATTTTCATCACGACATGATCGATTTATTACATTCTTTGAAATAGTTCATGAATTTCAATTTAACGAATTTAGATGCATATAAATATATATACTATATTATATATATATATATATATATAGTAGATATATTATATGATATACTATAATATATTATATAGTAGTATATATTATATATATATATATAAGGATAGATATTGGTGAATATATGTATATATGGTAAATGTCTAGAAGCGTGTGTCGCACTAGCGGGTATCCAGATGCTACATTTGTGAAAAATATACGAAAAGAGTTTTTGGAAAATTTTTTTTAAAAAAATTAACGAATGTGAAAAAAAAGTAAAAAGAATGAATATATAGTATATTTATTTTTTTCACTTCACACTAAGCGTACAAAAAATTAGTATGGCAATTTATTTCCTTTTAAATTTGACTTGTGTAACTAAAGTAATTAGAGTTTAAAGTTATTAGTTTAATATAAAAATTTAAAAATTTATTCGATTGCTACTTAGATTTTTCTCACTTTCCTTTGTTGTTCTTTGAGAATGTCCTTAATCAAATTATCAGAACATGTACATTTGTGATGTAAAGACAAAGTTTTTGATTATGTCATTCCTTGTTTCCATTGTTTGCTTAAGATATTGTATTATCTTTCGTAGAGAAGTATGTATTCTTTTTGAAGGCGGTTTCGCTGGTTAACGCAACTTTGAGATTTGAATTTAGCCTGCAAATAATTATCGCTAAAATGTAGTGTCAATTGATGTTGTATCAGGATTTGGGTTTAGCATGGGTTTCTTAGGCACAAAAAAAGTTCCTCAATAGTTGCTTTTCTTTTATTGTGAAAATGATAATACTTCAAATATCTTCAGTGGTAGTCAATATTTAAAGAGACCAACGTCAATATCTTCAAAAAACTACAATAGCTTACAGGGAAAAGGATAACATTCTGAATGCTGGTCCAATTTAGTGCGGAAAATAAAGAACAATTAAAAAGAAAAGTAAAAAAAACAATTTTTTTAGAAAAAAGATAATATATTCTCCAAAACTACAATAGCTACAGCGTAAAAATGCAGTTTTTCGAAATCCTGGTAAAATTGTAGATAGGAAAGTGTAAAAAAATAAAAAAACAAAAAATAATTATTGTTATCAAGATATTAATATATGATTAGAGAGCCCATTTAGAGACTTTTTTTGTTACTCGTTAAAATAAAGTAAGACCTTTCTATTAAATTTTTGTTTTTTTTGTTACTGAAAGAAATACCCCAAGGGTATTAAGCCCGCAGCCCGAGTGGGCAGAGTCGGGTCTCTGTTACGGACCTTTCCGTGGGAACTACGGTAGTGACATAATTCCCCCCTCCGGAGGGAGGGTCCTCCGATACGCCTACCCGCCTTTGGTAATTTGAGCGCGTGCTCAGCGGAGGGGCGTTCCTCGGCGTCCCCTTCCCCTATCGGGGTAATCGGAAAAACGTCCCCGCTGTTCCGCTCGTCGGCTCGAGCCCGCCATAGTTGCCCCGTGTAGATACCGTTTACAAGTACATATATATAAGTAAGGTTTATATATATAATATTTTATAATAATATATAATAGTATATATAGGTATGTATATAATATATATAGATATGAATATTAATAGTATTATAGTGATAATAATATAGGTGAGACGCCGGTATGACGTAGTAGTTAACTATATATGTTGGTACATCCTCTGCTCTTCCTAAAGACGAAAATAGCCTATTTAGTTTATTTACGGTATTTATTTTATTTTGCGTTTTACGATTATTCGATAGCCTGCTACAAGATGTGGAGTGGTAAAAGCAAGGATGCTCACAAAATGTATTCCCTTTGTCGCTGTAGCCGTATTGTAAGTTGTATGTGTAGGATGAGAAGGATGATTATTCTTGGATGATGTTTCTAAGAAACAGTTGTTACCCGCAATAGGAAAGCATGTTTGCCGAGGAGTTCGCAACAGAGTATGTATATCCTTTTCCCTAGTAGCTTAGTTGTACAGATTTATTATGAGATATGGAATTGAAGATGATAAGTTTTGTGTGTCGTGTGTTTGTGTATACCGAAATCTACAGACCCAATACCATATATATATAAGGATAAGGTGAGAGGGTATATAATGGTGATATATTAGTATAATAATTATATATATATATATATATAGTATATAATAATATTATATATATATATTATATATTATTTAAAGAAATATGAAAGAAAATAATTATATAATATATATATAATATATTATATATAATATAATAGTCAATAATCTAGTGAAGGCCTCATTTTTTTTCCGAAATAATTAATTTTACTTTTTGTGTTATCATTATTAACAATAAAAAAAAGGAAAGGTAAAATTAAAATTTCTCAAAATATTAAGTTCATTACTTTAACTTTCGTTTTGCGACATATCTTTTTAAAACCTTCACCTATAATATATATATATATATATATAAGTAGAGTATAATATATTATATATATTATATATATATATATATATAGTATAATATTATATATAATAGTATATATGATATAGTATATATATATATATATATATATATATATAATTTATATATATATATATATATAATATATATATATATATATAGTATAATATACTACACCTAATATATATTTATATATATTAGTATAATTATATAAATAAAGTCATATAGTATAGGTATTATATAATTCATCACGTTAAACTTGAGACACCAAAATTTTTTAACAACACCCTTTTTATATGTTAAACGTAACACTTAGAATTATTACAAACTCCTCACTACACCACATTTCTTTCTCTTCTAGAATATTAATTAAATGATAAGTATTAAAGAAAGCTAAC